>JABCMJ010000855.1:0-17635 GCA_014822125.1 Arbutus unedo
AAAAAAAAACAGAAGAACGAGTATGAACAACCCAGTAATAGAATTTTATCTGGACTGTCGCTGTTATTTGGATTAATTTTTTTGTCTTTATTTATAAATTATTTATTCGTTTGAAAAGAATTTTTCTAAAAATAAAAATTATGTTAAATTTTTTTATTAAAGATGAAAAATAAGTCAGTTAATACATTAGAAGAGAGAGTGCACTGGATTGGTGTGTTTTAATTTTCAGTGTTTAAGGTGATTGATAGCTAGACCAATGTTTCCAAAAAATGTTAGGATATACTAACCTGCGTGATTATTTCTTTTGGCTTATTTTTGTTTCTAGTGAATTTTTTTTATAGCTTTTGACATGATTTTGTATTTTTTAGACTTGAATTTTGTTTGTATTAAATTATTTCTTGATAAAAAAAAGATATTATTTGATGTTTTGCAAGTTATTTTTCTTAGGTTTTTATTTAAATTTTTTTATGTTTACTCATTCGTCAAGTAGAAGTATATTACAATATAAATCGAAATTAAAAACTCGAGATAAGAAGACACTAAAAAACTTTTTTTTTTGATTTTTTTTAGTGAATCTTTTAAGATTTTACATTCCTTATTATACCAAGACAAATATTAATTTAAAAAAATCTGATCTGATACAATATTTAAAAAAAAATGGCAAAACCCAGTGACAATTATACATAAAATTTATTTTGATTTGATTCTAAATTTATTCTAATGTTAAATATAATTGCGTTCAAATTCAAATTCAAACTCAAAATAAAATATAAAATAATTAATCAGGCCATAAGAAAAAAAATAAAGAAAATTTCGTTAGGGTACAATTAATTACATGCGATTATCTAAGAAGAGAAAAATCAAATTTGATTTTATGAAAGGGTCCAAAAACCTGTACGACAACAATGTCTCCATCAAAATCAAGTGTGAATTGTGAAAAACATGTTTTATTTTCTGTGGCCCTCCATCACTTGCTGTAACTCCAAGATTGACAACTACAAGTCAGGTTTGCTGCAGGCTCTCTCCTAATCTAATAAGAGAGGTGACTCTTTGATTCTGTATGAACTAATACCATAAGACCAGAGAGAGAGAGAGAGAGAGAGCGCAAAATCTTAAGTTGTAAATTTTGATCATCAAGCCAACTCTTTAGATTTTCCTTGCACTTTATAGTTGTAGTTCGGCAAAACGATGTAATGTCATCTACATTTAAAACTATTTAAGGTGGTAAAACTTAAAAAAAAAATTATTAAGTTTTTCTGATTTTATTAAATCGAAGATTAGTAGCTCAATAAGAGGGTGTTTTTGTGTACGTGTTCTTTTTTGAATTAATTAAATCGAAGATTTGTAGCTCGATAATAGGTGCTCTTGTGCACGTGTTTATTGCCGAGACAGATAATAAATTGGCACAAAGACGGTTAATTAGTTAGCCGACCTAAGAAAGACGATTAAACAAATTAAATTAAAGATAAGACATAACTATGATTACCTTAGGAATGGTTTGAATCGAATAAGGACGATGAATTATAGGCAAATTTGGATATGAAGTTGAATAAAGCTCTAAAAGTAGAAAATAAGTGTTTGGAGATTCTAGATCAGATTTGTCTTGTTAGTGGCTAGTTAGAAGACACTTCTGATTCGTTTTTGGTGAGAAATTAAAAACCAAAAATAACTTGAATTGATTAATCAGATGGTCAAAAAATAGAGGTACACATTCAGGTTGAAAGGTACAGTGAAAATTAATACTACACGCATAGATATTGAGAGTTTTTGTGAATCTTGTCGTGACTTTTAGTCATTTGAGTGCTTACCCGCCACAGAGACGGATAATTATTTGACGATCTTTTCTTTTGCAGATCACATTGTACAAAAAATGAGAAAGAAAGAGTAATGAAATATTTATTTTCAGTTAAAGAAAAATGACCAACTTACAATTAAACTCTAAAAAACTTTAAATTAAAAATAAAATTATAGGTCCATTTGGATTGTGATAATTATTAAATTATTATTTAATTATTTTTTTGTCTTTATTTGAATTTTTTATATATTTTTATTTTGCACCGATTTTTTGATGTTTATTTGTTCGTCTTGATGAAAGGAATCTAAAAAGTACAAAATTATCTTCAAAAACTAAAAAATTTCAGAAAAGACAAAAAATATATTTTTCGTTTTTAGTGATTTTTTTAAACTTTTGGATATAAAATATTACAAATTAAAAAAAAAATTAAATAAAAAAAACAAATAAATATCATAAGCCAAATTGGCCTGTATAATTTTGTTGTACTATACTATTCTCTAACTCAATTTGGAGTGTGGGATGCGCATCATGGAATGCCCACAAGCCGAGTTAAAGAACAATGTGTAAATTAAAAGGAGTGCTACAATTTCATAAAATTTTTTTTGAAAATATTTTCGAATTCAAAATTAAGGATTATAATTTATTAAAATTTGAAAGCCTACAAACTCAAGTAAATTTAGTCCATTTATTTTGAATTCTGAAATTTTTTTTTTGGGACAAAAAGACTTTCCCGAAAACTAATCGCTAAGAGCATTTCTAACTCAAACTTCTAATTTATTTGAGGTCTCGAAAATAGAGACACAATTCTCATTTTCTATACCCTCTCAATTCTATTGTAATGTGAGCAGTAAAATTTATACGTTATGTGTAGTTATTAGAAATATTACTAAAAAATTCTTTGAATTGCCGACGATGATAAAACAAAAATAATTTGTGATTGTCAAAAGTAATAACGATGATAAAGTGACAGAAGAAATTATATTAGACATGAAAATAGTTTACAATTGAGCAAAAATTGGACCGCATGGGGAGAGGATCCGATTTCTATCGAAATTGGGTTGGAGATGCTCTCTAAGTACAATAAACAAATATAATATATTTTTTGTAGGAATTTTTAAATTTTTTAAACCAAAAATGATAAAGACACACTCAAAACAACACAAATAATTGCACACACACTCACAATAGTTAAGGCTTCATAATTTGACATGGTTTTTTTATTGAATTAATTTTTAATTTTAATTTTTTTATTTTTTATAAATTATTAATTTATCTCAATAAGAAATCTCAAAAAAATTATAAATGCTTTAATAAATTTTTAAAAAAATTCAGAACAAACAATAATAAACTAAAATTGTGGTCTACTTTTGCAAGGTTTGTCGTTTTTAATGAATTTTTTTTTCAAATTTTAGACATAATTTTATATTTTTTAGATTGGTTTTACCCACAAAAACTTTAAGCAAAAATAACTATCGCAAACAAATAAAAATAGAGACAAACTTTTGACTTTTGTGTGTGTTTTTACTTTTTAGCATGGTTGTTTCTTAGTTCACTTTGAAAATCTCACTAAAATCTATCTACTCTTCATTTACACAAATCATTGAAGAAAATGAAAAATAAGAGATAACAAAGAACATAGAAAAAACTCTGATAAAGCTTCTTTCATTGATCTCATTTTTCATATTGAACTTTGTTCTGATTTCTCTGTTTTATACTTCTTACATTTCCACCGATTTAGTCATAATCCATGTGCTATGTTTACAACCAATAGTTGTAGGACACGTGACACAATTATAACAACCTAACTAACTTTACGAGTGACACGTGACACAGTTGCACCTTTACCAGAATGTAGTTGAGCTGGCTGAGCTGGAGGTTTGTTTAACATCACCCCCCCCCCCCGGGGGGCAAATTGATGTGAGTAATACGGAAAGCATTAGTTTGGAAGCTAAAGTAATAAAACGATGCACATGAAGCGACTTGGTAAAAATATCTGCAATTTGAGTAGAGTAGAAATATACTTAACAATCAATTGATTAGCCAAAACCTTTCCATGAATAAGATGGTAATCAACTTCAACATATTTAGTTTGAGCATGATAAACCGGATTGGAGGCAAGGGCAATTACAGACATATTATCACACCAAAGAATAGGTACAGGGCTAAGATAAGAAATATGCAAATCACAAAAGAGATGATGAAACTAGAGAAGTTCGGCAGCTAAGTTGGCTAAAGCTTTGTATTCGGCTTCAATAGAAGACCGAGCAACAGTAGGTTGTTTCTTAGCGGACCAAGAGATAGGATTGGACCCCATGAACACACAGAATTCATCTGTTGACTTGCGATCCATATCATTGCCAGCCCAATTGGCATCCGAATAGGCATTAACATGAGACTGTCCTTTAACAAACTGAAGACCGCAGAATACGTTCGACAACATTAAAATGAGTATTTAAAGGGCAATGCATATGCCGACAAACTTGATTGACAGCAAAAGCCATGTTTGGACGAGTTAAAGTTAAATATTGTAAAGAACCAACCAAAGTTCTGTAAAACTCAGGATTAGAAAAGGGAGTATCATTAGTAGGTGTACAAGATTTGATGCTGGAGGGAGTGTCACAAGGTCTGCAACCCAACATTCTAGCTTTGACAAGTAAATCCTTGGCATACTTTCCTTGAGACGAAACCAAACCTATAGGTGTATAGCTTATTTCAATGCTCAAGAAATAGTGAAGACACCCCAAATCTTTAAGAGCAAATGCAGTGCTAAGATCAATAATGATAGACTTGATAAGCACATGATTATTACCAGTAACTAAGATATTATCCACATATGCTAGAAAGTAGACAATATCAATAGACATGTGGTAGATGAACAAAGAGGTATCTACTTGGCTGTTGTGAAAACCTCTGTGAATAAGGCATTGAGACAACATAGCATACCATGCACATGGAGCCTATTTAAGGCCGTATAAAGCTTTATGAAGCTTATAGACATGAGATGGATTATGAGGATCAATGTATCCTTGAGGTTGTCTAAGAAAAATTGCTTCTTGAAGCGTAACATGAAGAAAGGCATTGGACACGTCCAACTGTGTAACTGCCCATCCAGAGTTAACGGCTAAAGTCAAGACAACTCGAATGGTTTGTTGCTTCACCACAGGACTGAATGTCTCATTGTAATCCAAACCCTTAGTTTGTTGAAATCCCTGAGCTACTAGGTGGGTTTTATAGCGTGCCACACTGTTAATTGGATTGCGTTTGATCTTAAAGATCCATTTACAATAGCACAACTGCCTGAAAGAAGAGGGACCAGAGACCAAGTGTGTTGCTCCATAAGAGCTTTATATTCTTTAGACATGGCTTGTTGCCGTTTTGGAAATTGTGTAGCATCCTTAGACGAATGTGGTTCAACAATAGGAGGATAAGTAATGAGAAGGGAATGGCACTTTGGGAACAAAAATACCATTTTTTGATCTGGCGGTCATAGGATGGTAAGAAATACCCTCTGATGATGGATAAGAAGTACTAGATTGTGGTAAACGAGGGAATTTGGGAGAAGAAGAAGATGAAACTGAGTTAGGCGAAGAAGAATGGGTTGGAGAAATAGGCTTAAGGGAAAGAGGAGAAGAAGGAGAAATAGGAGATACATAAATAGGCAACTGTGATAAGGAAGACGAAATATTATTGGAGGGTATAACAAAAGATAAAGGAGAGATTAGTGGAACAATAGGAGAAGAAGATGAAGAACTAAAGGAAGACTGAAGTGTAAGATAAGGAAAATCAGTTTCAAGGAACTGAACATGTCTTGAAATGTAAACCCGATTAGTTTTAGGATCAAGACACCTATAACCTTTAGAAGTAGAACAATAGCCAAGGAAAATACATGGAATGGACCTAGGAGCCAATTTATTTGAAACATAAGGCCTTAACCATGTAAAGCAGCAGCAACCAAAAGGTATAAGAGCAGTATAATTGGGTGCTTTGTGATAGAGAAGTTGAAAAGGAACCTGAAATTGAATAGAGGATTGTGGAAGTCTATTAATGAGATATAAGGCAGTGGTAATGGCTTCAAGCTAGAAAATAATTAGAAGATGAGATTGATGTAATAATGTGATAGCAGTTTCAATAATATGTCTATGTTTTCGTTAATGTGATATCAGTTTCAATAATGTGATAGCAGTTTCAATAATATGTCTATCTCATTCTGTTCTGGTGTGTGAGGATAAGATGTTTCATGGCAAATACCAAATAAGGAGAAAAGTTTGTAAATCAACTGATTTAAGAATTCTCCTCAATTATCTAAACAAATTGTTTTAATGACAAAACCAAACTGATTAGACACAAATAACCAATTGTGTTTGGTAAAATCATCAACGAATAGGAGATAGTATTTATATCCTCCAAAAGATACTACAGGGGCTGGACCCCAAACATCCATACGAAGCAATTGAAAGGGTGTAGAAGCAACAGAAGTAGACAAAGAAAAAGGGAGTTTGTGACTCTTTGCAACTTTGCATGAGTAACAATCAAAAGTAAAAGACTTAGGGATAGGTATACTATGTTGTTGACATAGTTTGTGAAGTAAATGAGGATTAGGATGTCCTAATATCTTTTGCCAAAGTTCCACATTAGGTAAAACAGGAGCAGTTAGAAATGCTTGTGTTAATTCTGTAAAAAGCATGAGTGGATTAAGGCCCCTTTTGACACATTCCCTAATGAAGTATTCTGTGAGTGATCTTGTCCTGAATAATATACCCAGAGGAATCAAATATTATTTTATAATTGTTGTCCATAGCAAACTTATGAACAGATAACAAGTTATGGGAGATAAGAGGAAAATGTAAAAGGTTCTCAAGGTGGAATTTAGTTGTAGGTATTGATAGAACTCCCTTAGCAATTTGAGAAATTGGTACTGTTTCATCATTGCCAACAGTTGCAGTTGTAGGTGATGAATGTGGTAAGCCAATGTGTTGAGAATTATTTGTAACATGTGAGGTGGCTCTGGAGTCAAAATACCAAGGCCTATTATTTGTTTTAACTTATTGTGACCCAAGAAAATGAGAATCATGTCCACAAGTAAAAACAGATGGGTTTTTTGAGAGAACCATAGCTTGTTGTGTTATATTTGAGTATGGTGGAGCAGTAGGTGAGAAATGGTGGTCTATAACCCATATTCTACCAGTGATGGCAATTAAAGGCAATATGAGTGGTTTTATCACAAATTTGGCAGCCAGAATGCATTGAAGGCATCATTTGATAAGGAATTCCAAATTGGTTACATGAGGGACAATCATTTGAGTTGAAATTACCTTGATTTCCTCTCTGAAAGTTATTTCCTCGAAACCTGTTATTGTTTCTGCGATTTCCATAGTTTGTATTGTCAGATTGTGGATACCGCGTCTCGACCCGATTTAATTATTTAAATTTAGAAATAGCGGGGATAATTATAATTATTACATAATTTATTTTTATTTTTATTCTTTGATTTAGAAAATTCAATTTCGAGACGTACGATCATTATAAACGTTAAATTTTAGGACGTTTTGAGATGTCGGCCTTATAACGAACAATCGCACGAGAAATTTGAGCACGCCATGATGATCTTTGTATTTTTCTAAGTCACCTGGTATATTTTCATATTTTTCGGAAAATCGATACCAGAACAGTTTCTCGGAATCGCGTAACATTTCACGCTCACTCACGCGATTGAATCATTGACCAATGGAAATCCATCAATTCAAAAACAAATATTCTTTTTTCTCAAGACAAGTAAATATCTCTTGTCATTAATATTACATTTATTTTGCATTAATTTTTTTTCTAAATTCTTTATATAATATATGAACTTATGCTAATATACATTTTTTTCTTTCCATTTTTTCCTTCCCTCCCGTGGCCCCTCTCTCTCTCTCTCTCTCTCTCATTCTAATTCTAACTTTCCTTCTACTTTTACTCCATTTCTTCTTCTTTAAAATTTTCTCCTTCACCCCTTTCTATCACTACACCACCACCACCACTTCTACATCACCACCCACACTAGGACGCATCGGAGTTTCATCTAGACCGCTGTATTCACAGCCGAGTCACCATTTTCGGCCGCCAAGTTTTTCGACAAAAAAAGAGGTATAAACTCATATTTTTATGTAAGCTTAAGTTGTTAGATCTTAATATTTTAAATAATTTAATCTAAATTTTATAGTTTGAAATTATGGTTGGACACTTAGTCTTCAAAATAGATGGAATGGATCGACCCTCGGACCATTAGGACCCATAGAAATTGTGCTACGAAAAATGACTCGCGACCTTGAGAAAACTATTTTTTTTCCAAATTTTTTAGATTTTTGGTCAGCTTCGGAGACTTAGATGTTGATGTTTTGTGCTTAAATTACATTTTACAAAAGACAAAAGTTTGACATAAACACTTTATCTTAAACATAGATGGAATGGATCGATCCTCGGACCAATGGAACCCATAAAAATCGTGCTACGAAAGTCACATGCGACTTCCAGAAAATTGTATTTTCAGATTTTTTGTCAACTTCGGGCCCTTGGATCTTAATGTTCGGAGGGTCAAGATCCGTTTCTTAAAAGATAAAAGTTGTATACAAACATCAACTCTTGAACTTAGGAAGATTAGATTTTCCTCGAGACCTACGTAACTCACAATAAACGACCCCCAATTCGCCAACAAAAGCAGTCTCTTTTGGAGTTTTTTTCTCTAGAAATCCAACTTATGTACCAACTTAAACTGCCACATTCGTTAATCGAATCACAAAATTGACTATATCAAAATAAAATTAGAGTTAAATAATACGCAGGCCAAGTCTGGATCTCGGATTTCAAAGACCAGAGAGTATAATTACCAAAATGTCATTCTTACTTATTTTCTAGCCTATTAACACTAAAATCATCACATGAATGGACTGACCATGGAATTAGACTTTGAATGTGAATAAGGACTGAAAATAATGTGGGTTTGGCATCGGTTACATTTTTTGACGGCTGATAGCAAAATTATGAAAATACCCTTTTACGGTTTAAGTAACCGGCGACCAAACCGATTGACAGTAGGACGCACGAGCCTTTGAATAAAAATGAGACTAATAATTAAGTAATAAAATTGAACTGAATCCCGAGAAAGCTCTCGGGCCCATTTGTTAAATTTAGGTAAAATGACCACTTTGCTTTAGAACCCAAATTAGACTTCTTGCCCTTACGAATCAAGGAGTCCGAACGACTATGCAACTCGAGTCACTAAGTTAGTATATATTTTTAAGAATTGTTGGCAATAGGTATTTTTTATTTATTATGATAGATCTGGGAATTGGAGATCATCTGGCCAAATTAATATAAAGAAAGTACGGGTTAATTTCAGGCGAGTCTTGCATGTGACTTGCTTACTTGCATTTTATAATGAAAATGAATAATTTGTTACTTCGATCCATGTCATTAAATGAGTAAGCATTGTATTGATGATAAATTAAGACTATAAAAAGAATTATGATATCATGGAAACATAGAAATATTATTGCATGATTATGAGATCAATACGGTGTCCCATCCGCTAGGGGGCAAATGAAGATTCTAGCGATGAGGTGAAGTAATAAGGGTGGAGATTATTAACCAGGTAATCCAACGGGTGATATCACACCGACTATACATTTGAGGTCGCTCCCTAATTTACTGTTGTTGTCGTAGATCATACTATGTTGTCATACATGGTTACAGCGTAAGCCTAAAAGCTGGATTCATACGTCACATAATATTATCATTTGATAAATGTGCATGGTTACAGCGTAAACTTAAAAACTGGATTCACATATCACTGGATGTTATCGTTTGATTATAATTGATTTCAAGAATGCAGGTTACGTTAATACACAAGTTAGTAAACTTGTCATATCTAGACTCACACTAGCCTAGTGCTAATGTAGTTGTTGATGCAACATGCTTTAATAATGATGCTGATCATACTTGAAATTCTATAAAGTCGTATTGGAACTAAAGTTATCTTTTATGATCTCTAGACTTGGCATATTTTGATGTAGCATGACATTGGTTGGAATATTATTTTGTTGATCGGTCGGAATTTTGGACCGTAGTCATGATTTATAAGCCCATAAAAGTCATATTATTGCACTTTACTTTATACACTGAATTCTGGAAATAAATTTTATTTTCGCACTCAGATATCAGATATGTTGATAGAAAATTTCTAAACTAATCTATATTTGAAGGCCTTACGAGTTTCCCTCGTGACCGATCACGTGCCTTAATCTTTACGGGATGGATCGTGACAGATACAGTTGAGTTCAGAGATGGAAACTAGTTTATGCCTGGAGTATGTTGTCTTGCACTAGGATTTTGACCATTTGAGGATGAACTATTCAAAGATAATGAACTGTGATTTCCTCGAGTTAGCAGAACTGCAGTTGGATCAATTTGAAGACCTTGATCTTGATCAATATGCAGATCTTTTGCTAACATTATTGAGGATAGATGACTAAAGGTAATATCCTCAAACCTTGTTCTCATCCCTTGTTTTAGTGAATTATATTCCCTTGGTAAACCATAGAAAGTATGAAACACAAAGTCTTCATCCTCAATTTTTGTTCCAGAGGCTGCTAACTTTTGTATTATTTCTTTGATTGAATCTAGATAGGATTCCATAGAACCAGGCTTCTTGAGATTAAAAAGTCTCCTCTTAAGATCATGAAGATACGATCTTGACAAAGTATTAAATTTTTCTTCCAATTTCTTTCATACTTGATGAGAATGATTTGAGCCAGTTACATGAGGAAGTACTGGTAGAGTAAGTGTAGCAATTATACATGACAACAACATTCAATCTATAGTAATCTACAAAGTATACTTAGGATTTGGAATTTTAGTCTCATTCGCATCATTGATATGAGATGAAGGTATAGGAGTTGATTCGTCAAGATATTGAAAAAGATCATTTGCAATTTAAGTATTCTCAATCTGAGTTTTCCAAGCAAAGAAATTTGATGCCTTTAACTTTACTGTGATAAAAGCTTGAAATTTGGCTATTAGAAATGTTAGTGAAGGAGGTAGATGTTCTTCTGACCTAATTCTTTTTGCCATTGATGACTGCGATGAAGAAGACTTGTTTGTTCGGCACTGATTTGATAATTCTTGATCTGCGACTCGCATCTTAAAGCTCTGATACCTTGAAAGTCTGACTAAAATCTATCTACTCTTCATTTACATTGAAGAAAATGAAAAACCAAAGATAACAAAGAACATAAATAAAACTCTGATAAAACTTCTTTTATTGATCTCATTTTTCTTAATAAACTTTACGCTGATTTCTCTGTTTTATACTTCTTACATTTTCACCGACTTAGTTAGTTATAATCCACATGTGCTATGTTTACAGCCAATAGTTGCAGGACACGTGACGCAGTTATAACAACCTAACTAACTTTACACGTGACACATAACACAGTTACACTTTTACCAGAATCCAGTTGAGCTGGCTGAGCTGCAGATTTGTTTGACACACTTATCGGACGAGTTTTACAAAAAAATTTATCCGTATTTACCAAAATTCCATATAAAATATGAAAGTATAGTATAATTTATTTCCACCGCATTTACAAATACCCCTCATTGAGCGGTGAACTTCTTTAAATTATTTATTTAATAGAGATGTGAATTAATGTTTATTGGAATTGCTGTCGTTTCTTAATTATCAGGGCAAGAAGGTGATCAAAACGCTAGAGACATCGCGAATATTTGCCTATCCATTTCTCCAAGCGAATCCCCATACACGTGTCGGTCTTGCGTGCCCCCGTGTAGAAACATCACGAAGTTTCCATCTCGGCCCCTGTCTCCCTCTTGATTACCCCTTCACCCCCCCTCCTCTCTCCTCCACAGTCCGCAGTTACCAACCGCCCAACGCCTTGGCCAATCCCCCCGTCCTTTCTCTCTCTCTTCCAACCTCCGCAAAGAATCACGCCGTCGATACTTCGCGCTAGTTTTTGGCATATTCTGTAGTTTCAGAGGATTACTTGTCAAATATGTGGCAGACGCCGTACCCAAAGAATGACTTGGAATCGGGGGCGAGTCCGCTGTATCCGACGATGTTGGAATCGCCGGAGCTACGGTGGGCGTTCATACGAAAGATATACTCGATACTGACTATCCAACTGCTTCTTACCATCGCAGTCGCTGCCGTCGTGGTTACTGTCCGCCCAATCTCTGTATTCTTCGCCACCACTGGCGCCGGCTTGGCCCTGTATATCGTACTCATCATCATGCCCTTTATTGGTACTTTTTTTAGTCAATCCATTAGGCTTTGATTTTAGAAAACATCAGATTCTGCGTGTATTTGAAAGCTTATTGTGTTTTGTTGGGTTGCAGTGTTGTGTCCGTTGTATTACTATCACCAGCGGCACCCGTTGAACTATTTTCTGCTTGCGTTGTTTACGGTGGGTCTAGCGTTTGCTGTGGGATTGACGTGTGCTTTTACAAGCGGTAAGTGCTCCATTCTTAATCATTGATACCAATTTTTAATACGAAATTGATGCAACCTTCATATTTGAAAACGGTAAGGGTCGTTCAAAGTTTATATGCATGATTTGCTAATACTCTCTGAATCGTGCATGTAACGCGACAAGATGTATATGCGTCATGATTGCGTAAGGATCCAATTTTGATATTATGCTAGAAATAATAATTCTAACTCAACCTTGAAAATCGACTTGACTTGGGGTGTCCGAGAATGGTGTCCGAGAATGATGACCAACATAGTTGATGTGATAGCACATATGCGGACATATTGAATATTATTATTTTGTAAATTTAACCTGTATTGAATAATTTCAAACACGTCTACATCCGAATATGTATACGTTGCATGTCATGTCATACATCGAGTTCGTCTTTAGGCTTTGCTTGTTTTAAGAAGTTTAATTGGGGTTTTAGTGAAACCCCTGTTTGGTGAATTCTCGATGGAAGTAAAAAGATTATTTATACTCTGAGTTTCTTTTATATGTTAATTTTAACCTGCTTTGTTATGATTATTTAGACTTTAGAGCATCTAGTGTTTGGATAAAGCACTTGGTGGGAGACTTGAGCAAAATGAGAAGACGAGGGAAACTCCCTTCAAATTTGGACTAATTTTTCACTTTTGCCCCTAGACTATTCCACTTTTGTTCGTTTAAATTGTTCTCAAACTATTTAATTTTGTACCTACTTATTCTATCTTTTGATGGTGTTTAAATTCGTAATTATCTTTATTTATGACTAATTTTTAGTTTTTTCTTAAACTATCTTGTTTTTGTCTATCTCATCTTTAAATTATCATTTTTTTAAATCTAGTCTCTAAACTCTAAACCCTAAATTTGTCCCCAACTATTCCATAATTATTTCAAAAAACTCATTAAGAAAAATAACTGAAGAAAAATTAATAGTTTTTTGATTATTTCAACCTCTAGTATTTTTTTAAAACTTTGTCATAATTTTTAGGTATCAGATTTCTTCATTAACAAAAAAATAACACATTAAATTAGGTAAAAACTAGCCAAAGTAAAAATAATAGGTCAAATTTTACTGAAATATGGAACTATATATACTTGGGCAGAAAATACAAAGTATCCAAAAACTAGTAGTTCTTTTAACTTGACAAATGACACAAAATTTAAACACTTAACAAACTTGACTTATAAATGACACAAACCCTATGGTCATTATTTGAGCTGTGCTTTGGGCACGGGCACGCACTAGTTTGCTTATATTCTTTGTCGTCTTCCTGAGTTTGATTTACATCCGTTCTCTGATCGGCAAACTCTGCAATTTTTGTTCGTTTGGCAACAGGGAAAGTGATTTTGGAATCAGTGATCTTAACAACTGCAGTGGTTGTAAGTCTCACATTCTACACATTCTGGGCTGCAAGAAGAGGCCATGATTTCAACTTCCTGGGGCCTTTCTTGTTTGGTGCTGTTTTTGTGCTCATTATTTTTGCCTTTATTCAGGTATTACAAATGAATGGAGTATCTTACAGTGGCCTTCATTATCTTTATTTCCTCAACATTTTTACTGTGCACAACGCATAGCATAGTAGAG
Organism: Arbutus unedo; assembly: GCA_014822125.1. NCBI lineage: Eukaryota > Viridiplantae > Streptophyta > Magnoliopsida > Ericales > Ericaceae > Arbutus > Arbutus unedo. The sequence continues at coordinate 13,889 of JABCMJ010000855.1, forward strand.
TGTGTTGTGGGTCAAAATGGCGCAATTTAGACAGTTTTAAGTACACTAAAACGGAGTTATTTTGGAGGGCAAGACACCCTGTTGTGCCCCATGCACAACAGGGCCCCGGGTCCTATCTTCTCACTCGTTTTTGTTTCTTTCTTGTTTTTTATTTCTATTTGCTCAGTTCTTGCTCTCATTTCTTGCAGATTTTGTTTCCCCTGGGTAAGATCTCAGTTATGATCTATGGGTGTCTGGCATCAATCATATTCTGCGGGTACATCATATACGATACGGATAACTTGATCAAGAGATATTCATACGACGAATACATTTGGGCTGCAGTTGCGCTGTATCTGGATATAATCAATCTCTTCTTGTCAGTGTTAACTATTTTCAGAGTTGCTGATAGCTAGAGAGATCCCTCTAGTCTATCTTATTTGCACCATTTCTTCCTTTTGGGTTTAGTTTGCTTTGAAGAGTATATAATGCGCATGAATTGTTCTGTCTGTGTTGCTTATAATGATAAATAGTTGAAATGGGATTTATGGGCATTTAGGTATGATTTCCAGGTTCAACACACACACACTCTCTCTCTCTCTCTCTCCCCCACACGTTTTTTCTTCCTAAACTTATCATGTGAGGCTTAGGGTAACAAATGCACGAATAACAACTAATAAATATTTCATTGTCGGTCAAGAAACACAACGGCGAAGAGTGCATGACTGGCCAAGAGTACACGACCGCACCCAGAAGCTTGTTGGTTGGTGCAAGTAACATCCGGACATTCTTATACTAATAGCTAGCATGCAAAATCAGGAGAAGATCCAATGGCCTCTCTGTGCTCTGTTTTTCCGGTGTTATAGCTTTGTTCAATTATGAAGTTTGCTCTTCTCTGCTGCGATGGAGAGTAGTCGACAAACCCCCTGCGTCCAGGTATTGTATTCTCTCTCGTTCTTGCATTCAAACTCTACCACACCGCGCGTTGCTGTCTTCAAACCGAAGTACTTATGCTGCTCGCCACTTTCGAACAAGTGCCTCCCTGGCCATGGCTTAACGTCTCTGCACACCTCCAACACCACACCTGTCAACTCAAAAACAAAACTAGTTCAACAAATTTGCGGTCATTTAGGTACCAGTGGTGGCAAATTCATTCGAGCAAGAGGGATTAGCATCATTTACTTTTGTTCTTTTTGGTGATTGTTCCAGCAACGTGTCTGCTCTTCATCTTTAGCATCACCTAGAAATTACACAATTCCATGCCATGACGATTGAGAACCTAATTTTAAGAAGGATCACTAAACCAACGCTACGAATTCAGAAATTTGCCCACCTGACCAGAACGATGAATATAGACCGATACAATCTTCCAGTGAAGATCACCTGCAACATCAAGACAGTTTGCACATCATGACTACTTATGAATCAATCATCCCCATATATCATATATCATATATGCATAAATATGATATATAAACAGATATATATGTATATATCTCTGTGTGTGTGTGTTTGTAGGCTTGTTGAATGTTGGTAGAAGAACCTTTGCGGGTGCATTTGAGAAGCTCAGTGCCCTTTGCAAGGAGTTGTTGATGACAAGAATCCAGGAAATTCTCCTCAAGGGCAAGCCCTTCACTAAAGCTATTATCATCACTATGCTGATCATTACTGATGCATCCACCCATCCTCATCCCTTTCTCCGCTGGTACTGCTGCCCCCAGTGTCCATGCTTCTTTCAGTGCTCTTGCCTTCAAAGTTGCTGCCCCTCGTAGTGCTGAAAGAGACTCGGGACAGAATTTGTAAGATTTGTCACAGTTTCAGATATTGAAAAATCTAAGAAATTTAAAATAAACTATTTCGAACGCAATAGAAATTATGTCACGGTGAAATTTCCTACCCGTGGCAGCAGCAGCGGTGAGAGTGGTGATATCACAGTGGGTCCGGACGCTAACAGCGGAGCCAATAGCCGAAATGAGGTGGTCGCGGTCTGCTCCCATAGCCTCTGCAGCCTCCACACATTGCGCTGCAACTAACGTTGCTGCCGATGCAACGGCCACATCCGTCTTCGCCATCTCATCATCTTTCCCCGTTGCTGATGCTGCAGCGGTGGCTGCTGCCATGGCAGCCACTGCAGCAGCCACGCCGGCAACCGAAACGATCGCGTGGAGCTGGGCGTTGTGGGTCCTGGCCTCTTGTTTCTTCTTTTCCTTCCTCTCCTTCAACCACCTCCCTACTGTCTTGCCACTGGGTGTGCTTGCCCCACTGCCGCCACCGCCAACGTAGCCGTTGCGGGCGCCGGTGAATAGAGGGTTTAGAGTGTTGTTTGAACGTACGTACTGCATGAGGAACTTCTGTTAACGTAACTTCCACACTTCGCTTGTGTAGGGCTAATGGCTAACAGTATAAAAAAAGAAGAAGAAATAGATATATGCCCAATTTTAATTTTGTTCAAATTTGTTTTCACCGTTTATTAATTTAGTGTCAATTTTTTATGAATTATTTATTTACTTTGACAAAATTAACCTAAAATATAAAAAATAACTAAAAATTTAGATCAATTCAATAAAGAGTTAATTACACTTTATCCCCTCTATGATCGTTTTTCATGTTGTTTTTTTTTATCTTTTTTTGGTTATAATTTATCCTATTCAACTATAAAAAAATGACATAATATCCTGTCGTTAGTTTTTTCGTTAAATATTTAACGATAAAGGTTATGTATTGTGTACATGTGCTCTTAAAAATATTTATAGTGGGTTAAATACCCTACACACACAACATTATACATAATATATAATTTATAGATTAAATTAGTTAATATTAATTTTTATTTTATATAATTTGCATTGTTTACTTGTTAAATTCATAGCATTAAATCAAACTTTGATCAATTTATTTCTTGATGTATCTATTTTTTAAATTTCTCGGTATATTTTATTTCTCAATAAAAAAATATCTTTAAATGTCATATATCTTTTTCTTAATTTCGTATTTTTTTTCAAGTTTTATGAATTTTTAAACAATAAATGTATTATAAATTATGTATTATATACTGTAAATTTTATACCAATGAAGGGTATTATAGTCACAATAAATATTTTTAAGTGAACATGTGTACAACAAATGACATTTACTGTTAAATATCAGACGAAAAAACTAACGACGGGATATTATGTCATCATTTTATAATTAAAGAGGATAAGTTATAGCAAAAAAATAAAGAGAATAACGTGAAAAAAGGCCATAATTGAAAAGAGTAAAGTGTAATTAACCCAATAAAAAGACAAATAATAGAGGTGTATTATAAGGTGGACTGTCGACAAATTATATTTATAAACTCATTTTTAACCCGAAACTGAAAAAGGTTTAATCCTAAACTCATTTTTTTTCTCTCGATATGATTCCACTTCCGTCATGTTACGGCGGTTAAACCCCCTGTAAGTAGATTGGTACATAACCGGAGATATTCCGGAATAGTTAATTGTATATGGGATTCCGTGCATTTAATAATTCTAAACATATTTGTATCCGATAGTCTCCCTAAGGTATGTGTTACTTGAATAATGCTAGAGGCACACACGCCAACCAATACCACAACCCCAACCACATCCCCTGCCACCCTCTCTCTCTCTCACCTAACATTCCCCAAAAAAAAAACCCCCCCTTATCTCTCTTAAGTATTTGTTTTTTAATTCTTATTCTTATTTTTTAATTTATTTATTTTTTTGTATTTATTAGTTTGACATTAATTTTTTTTATAAATTATTA
>JABCMJ010000857.1:0-40000 GCA_014822125.1 Arbutus unedo
ATTTAAAAATTAATTTTGTCAGATGAATTAGAAAATGTAAATTCAAGAATTATTAGTTTTGATGAATTCTTATTATAAATCCAGTCGCCATCATATATTCTGCAATTTATTGTTCTGGTACTTTTATATTCCACAAAACATTGACTAAGTAGACGTACATTTAAATAAGTTTGAAGTGTGGGTATAGGGTAGGTTATTAATCTGGTCAATGATTTTAGCTACCCACCAACTACCTTTGACTAGCTGCATCCCCTACAAATTAAATAAAATGAGAAAATAGTATGCTCTTTTGGAAATGAGGGAGCCTGCTACACAGTAGACGCACTCTGTGTATCAAAATAACGTTGTTTTAGCATAAAAAGGAAAACTCCTAACGGTCGGAGTCTACTCGAAACAGTATTTTGTATGCCAAAACAATGTCGTTTCGTGCACAACATGCCCCCAAGTTTGCCTTTTTGCCTACAATGACCATAAGATTATGCGGACGCTAGGGCTAAATGTGTGTTGGTAATTGTCACTTTGAAGGGTTCCCGTGCAGTGGCAGAACTACACTGGGGGCCGGAAGGTCTGGGCCTCCCCAACAATTTTAAAAAAATTCGTACCTAGGTATAAATTTTGAAAACTATAAAAAGAAAATATTTTAACCCCCAAAATTACATTCGGCTCCCCTAAACTTTGAATTATAGTTCCACCCTTGTTCCTGCGGATAAGTCTAGGCATGAAACTCCTGTCGGAAAAATAGCCCCTAGTAGTGCATATCGTGGTTCCAGAACCAATACGACCCTCTAGGAAAGCCTATAACTCAAGGCAGAACTTACAAGCTTTGGCTTGGTGGAAACAAAATCCTTTTCCTACGTCCTGAAAGACTCAGAATGTGAACGCCCAGTGTGTAGAGACTGAATGGAAGTTGTTCTAATAAATAGAGTTAACTGAGTTGGTAGAGGAATCCTTCCATCGGAACTTATGAAAAATATGAAAGATAACTCTATGGATAGAACTCTTTTTTATTTATTTATTCTGGACTGCAAGTCAGATTCGTGCAAACTCCGATAGAAGACATTCATCTAGTAGTACGAGATTTGTTTCTTGTCAATATTTCTTCATTTTTGTTAGTTTTCACTAAAGTTATATTTTCTGGGTATTAATCATAGCCTGCTCTTTGGATGCAGAAATTATATGAAGAAATGGAGAGCCGAATCACAACTGCAGCCAAACTTGGAAGAATTCCCGAAGACATAAGATTAGAACACAAAGGATTTTCCCAATGGAATTCATCTTCATCCCCACGTGACCATGACACCATACTTCAAGTAAGCTATTTTGTTCATGTTCTATTTGGAATCAATCACCAAATACCCACAGTTTAAATAAATGATTTGGAGTTTACTGTGAGTTGGCACCATGTGCGCGGGGAGCAGCATTCGCTGATGGATTGTTTTTCAGATACTAATTGACGGGAGAGATCCGAATGCCAAGGATATTGGAGGATGTGCATTGCCAACGCTAGTATACTTAGCTCGGGAGAAGAGGCCACAACATCCCCATAACTTCAAAGCTGGAGCTATGAATGCATTGGTAAGATTGGAATCATTTTAAGTTAAAAAGCATGTATGATTCTATATGGTTGTGGAGCCAGAAACCCGAGTTAAACTTCTCCTTATTAAGACCAAGTTGTAGATAGCCGAAGGACACTTCGCTGCTTAAGCTAGTTTTGAAAGAATGAGCGAGACCAACTGAAAAGCTTCTTGTGAGTATTTGCCGTACCTAAGAATGGAGTGCCTTTAAACTATTTATAGAGGTCCACCAAAGCACATGCACACGATGCCCGAAAATGACGCATTGAGGGCAGCCCAATGCGCCGCAGCTACCAAGGCCCCCCTGCTCGCGCAACACTGCCGCCACAACGTCATGTCTAGCAACGTCCTGTCCCCCATGACTTAACCATAACTGCCCACATCGGGGCGCCACGTCCCGCTCAACCCACGCCGAGCATCACGCCCACGGTAGAGTGTCCGGCCTGATCCACCATAACTGAACCCCACAGTTTTCGACCGTATCAACAGTCTCGGACCGCATGCTGGTTGTGCACCCGAATGGACTTGTGGCAACACCGTGCGGACTCGTCGAGCTCAAGGTCCGGCAATAATAGATGGGCTGGCCCCAGGCACACAAGAAAGGTCTGAGTCCCACATGGGGAATCAGTTCGGTCTGTAACAGAAGCAGATTAGGCCGTGATTGCTGAAACACTGCTGACCGTGCACCTCGCGGGTCTAGCCAACTGCAATGGCTTTTCTATAACTAGCTTTCAGTACCTGTTTAATAATTGTCTCTGCTTTGTAAACTATCTTGCTGGCAATTCTCGGCTCATGGTAAGGATGCAGCCGCGAAATGCAACACCGTTCACTTCTAAATCCTGTTGAATTACTGCCTTGGACGTATTTCTTGGTTTTACTGATCTCTATAACTCATGTCACTCATTTTTAAGTGAATGTGCAGATAAGGGTGTCATCAGAGATTAGCGCCGGGCAAATAATTCTAAATGTGGACTGTGATATGTACTCAAATGACTCGTGTTCAGTGCGCGATGCACTTTGCTTCTTCATGGATGAAGAGAAGGGCCATGAGACTGCCTTTGTGCAGTTTCCGCAGAATTTTGACAACGTTACAAAGAATGACGTATACAGTAGCTCATTGAGAGTAATATCTGAGGTAAGGATTTCTTCACCTGGAAGTCATAAACTCCGTGCTTAGGTATTCACACTAAGCAGTACGTGACTCGGATAGGTGCACCGATATTTCTTTGCAACTTTCTGCACTCACTCATGAGCTGTTCATTCTGCTTGCTGGTTTGGAATTATTGGCAACTGCAGGTTGAATTCCAAGGTTTGGATGGTTATGGAGGCCCTATGTACGTTGGAACCGGCTGCTTTCACAGGCGAGATACCCTATGTGGCAGAGAGTTCAGCAGGGAAAGTAGGATTCAATGGAGGAGCGAGAATGATAACAATACAATAGAAACTGCAGATGAATTGGAAACAAGAGTAAAGGCTCTTGCAAGCTGTTCATATGAAGATAATACTCAGTGGGGCAAGGAGGTCTCTCTCTCTCTCTCTCTCTCTCTCTCTCACACACACACACACACACACACACAGTTTATAAAATGGTGCTGGACTATTACGACGAAAAAGTGAATGTTTGTTTGTACTAGTACTTATAGCTTCCCCTTTATCGAAGAGAGGAAGGAGAGGAGTTAGCATGTTAACCAGACCACCTGTTGCCTGTTGGCTTTTACCAAATGGGAAAGTGCAAAATTAGTGTTCTATCATCTATGTGGTGAATTGAGATAATATGTCGGCCATTCTGCTGAAGATAACAACATAGTAAGAAGCAATTCCAAAAGAAAAGTCATTCTAGTTCTTTATATAAGACTCTCCTCCTTTCTTTGTTCGGTTCGTATTGCTTGTTTTGACTACTTTTACTTCATTCGTGGGGGATGGCTATTCCTATTCTCCATGCAACAACTATTCATTCTACTCGGGAAAAGGCTTTTTACTGTGATAGTCAAAATCGTTTCTCTAAAGTCCAAATAAAATGGTTTAGAAGATTATCCCCACTTAGTCTTACCTACACAAGTCAAAATTAGCCCTAGTAGAAGAAGGTATTTGCTACGAAATCTAGCCTTAGAAAGAATTATATATTTAGGACTTGAAAGAGGTTTGAATTCCACTTTGATAGAATGATTCAATTGAAATGTGAATATACAGTTTTCTTCCGTTCATCATCTATCAAAGTTTAGTTCTTTTGTTTTTGAGGAAGATACTTTAGTATTTAATCTTAATTTATTTCACTTGTTTGACTTAGAAATGCCCTTTTCCTGGGGGAATAAAGGGTAGTTCTATCACTTGGGTGAAAATTCTTCCTCTTAATTTGGACCAAATTAGGAGGAAGAATGAAAAAATGGTACCCCTATCACAAGGAAAGTTCAGTTGACGGACCATTTTTTCCGGGAAGAGGAATCGTTTTTGTAGTAAAAAAAAAAAGCTTGTGACGTAGCTCGCTAGAAGTTAAGAGTCTCATAGCCCAAAAACGGGAATAGGTTATAGTAGTTCCTTAATACCTTATTACTAATCTATTTAAAGTCAAGCAAGCCTTTCACCTGACTAAAAACAAAAAAAAGCACCCGTCGGGCCATTCTCTTTGTTTTGATGAAAGCCTCAATGCTCATGGTCTACGAGAAACATTTTTCACTATTTACCTTCAATTCAAAACAAAGCAGGAAGCAAAGGGCGAAAAGTTGAAAACTAATTAAAAAGGGGTGTGATTTTGAGTTCCTTTGGCTTGTGTTCTAATAATAACTGCATGAAGATTCCACCCATGCATACATTGAAACTTATGGAAGTTTTTGCTTGCAGATGGGGTTGAGATATGGTTGTCCAGTTGAAGACGTGATAACAGGCTTATCAATTCACTCCATGGGATGGAAGTCAATATACTACAACCCAAAAAAAAGGGGGTTCTTGGGGGTGGCTCCAACATCGCTGGATCAGACGCTTTTACAGCATAAGAGATGGTCGGAAGGTGACCTACAAATTCTACTCTCTAGGTACAGTCCGGCATGGTATGGACTTGGAAGGATTAGCCCTGGCCTTCAAATGGGATACTGCACCTACTGTTTTTGGGCTCCAAACTCCTTGGCAACAGTAATTTACACTGTCGTCCCTTCCCTTTACCTCCTCAGAGATATCTCCTTGTTTCCTCAGGTATGTTCTATCTCCTTTCTTTCGCAAAATCAGAAAAAAGGATGAATCGAAATATAGCTGCTATGCCAAAGCTAGACGCAAAGAACCAACCAGACTGGCCTAGTGGATAAATCAGAAATATAGAAACAAAAACAGCAATTGGGCCAGAGAATATTGGGCTTGCGCTCTGACCCGAGTTGCATGGGACACGTGGAATAACATGTGAATCATCAAGGACCACCTTGCAAGGCTAAATACTCCGGGTACACTATCAAGTGTTAATCAGAATGTGAAGTATTCTTTCGTTTTTTCTTGTTTGCAATTATCAAGTACCAACGTGTAGCTTGGGAGTAGACAATTGGGAGTAGACAATAAGGTTTTTTTGTATGATTCTTTCAGTGAGGCAATAAGCTTTCATTTGTATGGGAAAGGTTTACAAAAGGAGGAGAATTTGATTTAAAAAGGGCTAGGGAAAAGCAATATGATATGGGCGGACGTGACAGGAAAGAAAGTGGTCATAGGCCTCTGGCTGGCTGGCAAGGGGGCAGATCATGGACAAATATTGCTCAAGGTATTAATGTAAAGAGAATCTTCTGGTGCAACCTATAATAGAAAATGGTATAACAGTGGTAAAGTTCCTTCGGGATATGGGATTCCGTTTAGGAATGCAAAAATGAAGGCAAATTCATAGGGAGTAGGCCACAGCCTAGTGAGAAAAAGGCTGTGAATAAGTGGGGGGCTCTATGGGAAACTATCTGTGATTGCCAGGGGACATGGATGGCTTATTTGGAGGTTCCAGTCAGAGATCGACCTGGCAAAAGAGCTGCAGGATGGAGTGTGGATTGATTCCAAGAGAGTTATGGCAATTAGTGGCGTACGAGTCTCTCCCCCATCTTTTTAGTCCATACCCTCGAGTCTGTACACATGAAGCCATTATTGCAAAAGGAACGGGTCCTTGATCATTGCCAACTCACATAAAGAACAAAGGAATAAGGGTAAGAAAGGAATTCTCCAGCCAGTAGATTGGCTGAATAATCCATGCCTCTGCTCCTCGGCTCAACCTCAGGATCTTCGCGGGGCTCACTCACCCTAATGCTTCCAGTGCCGTATCAGCTAACAACTCTTTTGGCCTACTCCGTGGAATCACTTCATACAAACTCTAATAGGTTATGGGCCCGAAGATAGATTCGAATACAGAGGTGATGAATGCGTGATTGGTTGGCCTTCCCCCTTGTAGGCTTTCTTGGAAGGCTCGCCCAGTTGGGCTCCCCCATTGCTGGGACGTGGTACTCTTGCCATGAATGCGTGATTTCGATGTGCTCTAACTAGATACACAATGACTTTATTATGACCACCCATTTTGTGACTAATGTAAACTATATCATCTTTATTTAAAAATGCTAACAATTTCACATCTTGCCTTCGAACATTGAAGCATTTCCTCTTATGGACTACTAACGGAAACAGCATTCACGATGCATTTACCCAGTTCAGGGAAACCATTTAAATAGTTGACTGCAGTGGCTTTTCCCTCAAATGATTTGAACCAGCTAAGACTTTCTTGTACTAATTTGCAGGTCTCAAGCCCGTGGTTTCTTGCGTTTGCATACGTGATAATAGCGACATACTCGTACAGCTTAGCAGAATTTCTGTGGTCCGGTGGCACACTCTTAGGGTGGTGGAACGACCAGCGTATTTGGCTCTACAAGAGAACAACCTCCTACCTCTTCGCTTTCATTGATACCATATTGGGATTATTCGGGTTTTCAGAGACATCATTCATAGTCACAAACAAAGTGTCGGATCCTGACGTGTCCGAGAGATACGAGCAAGAGATGATGGAATTCAGGACCTCTTTTCCCATGTTTACCATCTTGGCAACACTTGCAATGATCAATCTGCTCTCTCTCGTTCAGGTGGTGAGGACAGTGGTTGTTATGGGATTCGGAATGTTTGATACTATGGGTTTGCAGGTTCTTCTGTGTGGTGTTTTGGTTGTGATCAATTTGCCACTGTATTGGGCTCTTTTCTTGAGGAAGGACAATGGAAGGATGCCTAGCTCTGTCACTGCTAAATCTGTTTTGTTAGCTTTGTTTTTTTGTACTTGTGCTATGTTCTTGTTTTAGATTGTTTTGGAGCTGATTTATCTCTGTTAACTCTTTGAAAATATGAGATTAAACCACATGTTCTTATTCGTTTTTTTTCCCACAACATCAAGCAAAATTTGTAATTATGAGGTGTTGAATCATGTACTTCCCACGAGTCTTTTTGGAGCTTAAAAAGGATTGACTTGAAAGTGTACTGCAATGTGTTTCGCTCGGATATTCTCTATAAAAAGAACAATCAGTCAGAGACACTCCGACTGATGATCGGAATGTAATTTGATGGCTAAGTTAGTAACTGTAGGAGAGAAGACTCAAAGAACGATGTTCTGCCGGATGAAAGAGGATAGACTTTTGAACTGAAGAAGAAGAGCTTTTTGACCTGCTACTTTAGCGATTTATTAGAAAAATTTATATTTTGCCAAATAAATAAGGAATTCCTTTCCTCCCTTTCCTCTTTGTTTGGAGGATTTTTCTTTATCGTACAGGATAAAAAGACCATCTTTTTGTTCCAAGTGCATATTATTGGAAGTGAACCTATGCATTTACCTCTTTTATAAATTGTGTTAGCTTTTGAGCTCTAGATGCAAAACGAGTGCAAACTTACCAAACTAATCAAAATTTATAATACTCATAAATTAATTGGTCAATTTGAGCTAAAATTTAGATCGCAACCTAATATTTTTGAAATCATTTAAGCTTATTTTTAAAATTGTAGGTCATGGATTATTAATTGCCAAATTAGATTCATTTTACCCGATCCAACATTAGTTATTTTATAAAATCAATTGCGTTGGGTATGAGAAATTTTTAGCCCAAAACTATTTATTTCGGGATTACATACTGACAAACCTATCAAATCTGAACCGATTTTCAGCATTGATAAGGAGTATTGGATTAATCATTTAGTTGGAAGGCAAGGCACCTTCTCAAAAAATCTTAGCAAATCACGACACAACACGGTGCCTTTCTAGGTATCTCCGAATGAAACCCAGGTTCGGGCTTTGATCGTATAACCTTAGCCCCAAGACAACTCAGTGCAGTCTTCGTTGTTGTAAACCCCCGAACAAAACAAGTTCAAAACCTTTGTCTCCACAATCTGATCTCTGTGGCTTCATACCCACCAATTTCTGCGACAAGATCAAGCTTTTCTCAAATCAGGAAAGGTAAATTCTTTCTCTCTCTCTCTCTCTCTCGTATAGATCCCATGTTTGAATTTCAGTTTTAGATTAGGATTTACTCACAAATAGATATACTTGTGCAATCATCTTTTGGTTTGAATTCCAGAAGATGTCTAGTAGTAATGCAGTATCCCAAATTTTCAATTCAAAACAAGTTTTGTTTTCTCAGGAAACAGATGGGGTTTTTGTAATTTTCCTGTCAGAATTTAGAGTTTTTGCTAAATGTGCAATTATTTGGAATTGAATAGAATTCAGATGAAAACCTAGTCTCGTGAAATATCCATTATTGTGTAGATATATTTCTGCCACATCTTTTGGTTTGAATTCCAGAAGAATATGTCTAGTATCCCAAATTTTCAACTCAAAAAAGGGTTTTTCTCTGGAAACAGAATTGGGGTTTTTTCCTTTTTAATTTTTCGTGTCAGAATTTTAAGTTTTTTTGCACCGCTTGTAATTATTGAAATTGAATTCTAACTCATAATTAGATGTATTTGTGCCACATCTTTTGGTTTGAATTCCAGAAGAACATGTAGTATCCCAAATTTTCAACTCAAAGAGAGTTTTTTTCTCTAGAAACAGATGGAGTTTTTTAGTTTTTAATTTTCCTGTCAGAATGTAGAGTTTTTTGCTAATTAATTGAAATTGAATTCTAGTTCAGATGAAAACTTGGTCTCATGAAATTTCCATGATTGTGTTGATATATTTGTGCCACATCTTTTGGTTTGAATTCCAGAAGAACATGTCTAGTATCCCAAATTTTCAACTCAAAAAAAGTTTTTCGCTCTGGAAACAGATTGGGTTTTTTAGTTTTTAATTTTCCTGTCAGTATTTAGAGTTTTTTGCACTGCTTGTAGTCAATTGAAGTTGAATTATAATTCAGATGAAAACTTGGGTCTCATGAAATTTCCATGATTGTGATGGGATTTTTTTCTCTTTTCTTTTGTCTGTCAAAATATAGTTCACTTATTTGCACTGTGCTACATAAGTAATAGCAAGTGAACTCAAATACAGATGAAAACTCAATCCCCGGTATTTTCTCTGACTGCGGCACTAGCAATTTTGTTGTCGAGCTTGCAAGCTGTGTACGGGATAAGATTTGTGATAGACAGGGAGGAATGCTTCTCGCACAAAGTTGAATACGAAGGCGACAACATTCATGTCTCATTTGTTGTTATTAAGTCCGAGGGATCATGGCATTATGCTCCAGATGGGGTTGATCTTGTGGTAAGCTTTTTTACTTTTGTTAATGTAGTGCTATGCTGTGTTTGGAATTTTTTTGATTGTGTACTAACATTCTGACACAATTAGGTTTGTTGAGATATCCAGGTTTTTCCATAACAGGTAGATCTAAAATTAGGGCAACTGAACAACTTAATTCACGCATGCGCCGGCCCGATCAGGTTTGGGTGTAAGTTGACCCTTCCCTCCTTCCAACCTCTGAGTATATACTTCAACATGAATCAAACGAATGGTAAAAATGACCACTCGCAAGCCATGAGATAAAGTACATCGCATAGCCTGTTTGAGGGATTGCCAAGTTACCAATCCAGTGACACTGAATTTGGACGATCTAAATACGGTATGTTGTGACTTTTTGTGCCGATTCTTTGAACTCTTGAAGGGACCCATTATTGCCTTGGTAAGTGCTTTGAATGCACATATGAGGAACAAGATACTATTAACTGATAAGTTGAGAACTCTAGACCACAATTTTCTGAGAAGTACTTTTCCATTTGTAGTGATTTTGTTTCAATGAGAAAAATGTAGTCTTTGGGAGGATACAGATGAGTCGAAGGGGCTAACGGGGTTAGGTAGTAAAGTGTCTTGATATTGGTGTAATACAGACTAGGGATCCAATCTGGCCTTCATTCGGGTTTCCAAGTATGTGGGATACAGGGGGAAAAAAACAGAACCTATGAGTTGACACGTTGGAGACGACAGGATTGAAGTCATGTGTACCATGTTCACTTCTGCTAGGATTTGCCTTCATGTTGCATCGACATTTCTTTGTTGCGTCTAGATGCATGCTCAATGCTGTGGAGATATTTCCAGTTTTCGGGGTTGGGGAGGGGGGGTTTGGGGTTTTGGGGTTGTGTTTTTTTCTGAAGTTATTTTCATGTTTTCTTGTGGATGCATTTAATTTAAAAATGTCCAATGATGGTATCCTTCTCTTCCTATCATCTAACAGTAAGTGTTGGGGAAGTGAATAGTGTTCTAGTTCTCAGAAAGCCACAAACTGAGAGGTGGTTAAAATCCAGAAAATACCTTTTGCGTTCTATGCCTTCCCACTTGTTTGATACAAATCCAGGTTTTTTAACATCAGTTTTAGTGTCTGGTGTGGGGAGACATGGGAGTTTTTGTCGGGGATTTATCATCCAATGATCACAAAACACTTAACAATTAAATTTGGCTTGAATCGTAAAAATCATGAATACAATATTGAAATAATTAACAATTAAAATTGGCATGAATCATTAAAATCATGAATATAATATATCAAAATGTTATAGATAGGAGAGAAAATAGCTTGTGAGATCAATGGAAGGCGCGATAAGTTGCTGTCCTAAAGCGTATACGCTTCCCTTCATGTAGGTATTATCAGATCAATACTGCTCTAAGATACAATCTAGAATGTCTCCACATCACACGATCGTGGAAGATGGGGTGCGAAGTTTTTTTCTAATTGCTCAGACTAATATAAGAAGGTATTGTGAAATAGAAGAGAGGGGGGAATTGAATACACATTTAAAAACTAATGAGACAATTTCATATTTATAGAACTCCATGTGCCTTTTCACAAAAGGCCAGGTTCTTTGAAACCACCTTTTGATTTTGAATCGCTTAAAATGAAAAGGCACGATTGCTCATTTAAAACATTTTAAGATTAAAAGTCATGTCCTTTAGAAAAGTATGCAACTAATGAAAAGACGCGACTCGTAGGAAAAAAAACCCTTCATTTAAATTTGTAAAACTTAAATTTCCTACAATTTTCACCACAAATTTAGTATAAAAACTGATGGTTCTCATAAGGACAAGGACATGCACTACGTTCCTTCATTGCATTGATCGGCCATAAAAGGAATGCTTGTTTGATTGTGTGTCTCCATTTTGTTGAAACTTTTCTGTTGCCAGTATTAGTTGTTTTTATACCCATATTGGTTCTTTTTCTGCAAAAGACATGACAAATATTGGAACCCTGCTGAGGTTATCAGGTGAAGGGACCTACTGGTGATCAGATTCATGATTTCCGTGACAAGACAAGTGAGAAGTTTGAGTTCACGGCTCGTCAGAGAGGAGTCCATCATTTCTGCTTCACTAACAAGTCTCCTTATCACGAAACCATAGATTTCGATGTGCATGAAGCTCACTTCACATACTATGATCAGCATGCAAAAGATGGTGAGCCATGTTTCCATGTTTTTAATCAATATTTTTTATGAGCCTTCAAAGTTTGAAATCTATCTCGACTGTCATGGACATCTGCAGAGCATATCAACCCATTGTTAGAGCAGATATCAAAGTTAGAGGAGGCTTTATACAATATTCAGTTTGAACAGCATTGGCTGGAGGCTCAGACGGAAAGCCAAGCAATAGGTATACCTTATTTTCATAGAACTATATGCCTTTCCTTGTTTGGGTTGAGACTATTGAGAAGGACTCAAGTGCACAGATCCGGACACAGATATATCCAGAATCGTCCAATGCACGTGAGGCCCTTATTGTTTTGTGAGCTCCACGCGCATCGGAGGGTTCTGGACGCATCTGTGTCAAGATCTGTGCACTTAAGTCTGTGTGCACAGACTTTCTCGAGACTATTTCCTATACCCATTTCTCATCGTTAATGGCATTAAACAACACTGATCAGTAGTTGATCTCCAAATTGATGGGGATTTCTGCTCTGGTTTTTTAAAAGGATTTTAGTAGAGCATTTTCAGCTGAGCTTTCAAAGGGTAGCATGGCATGTGCAAGGCATTTCATACGTTTTTAATGTTTTTTGAAGCAGAAAAGCCCTATTCGCCAGAAATTAACTGTGCTAGAACGTAAAAACTTATCTAAGGTTGTTCAGCTACTTGAGCACAACGGAGTGCCCATGCAGCCAACAATGGAGGGTCAGACAGACTTATTGTTGATTTTGGTTATTGGAATGAAAGTACTATAGCTCAGTCCGTACTTAAGTGTCAACTATACGCAAATGAACTATATTTGGGTAGGGCCTGTTTCTTTGACCGGATTTGAGTGTTGGATTGGACTATAAATTCAAGGGGGACCAGATATCACACACGTAGTTGAAACTTTTATGGTCACGAAAGTTTGTTCGGTATGGAATCCCACATAAACAGAGCACATATAATACCTTGGATGATGTTTTTTGTTGATCCCATCATTTTTAGTCCGGTGGGACTGAGATTATATGTCCCTTCGCTATTGTTCTAGTCAAACAAAGGGACCTTAGAGTAGATTGATGAGTTTTGGGTGAGAATGTTCAGGACGAGTGGTTTTATGATTCATAAGGTGGTCAGCTCCCTGCATTTCAGCAACATTTCCCAAGCCTGCCTATTTTTATCAGCTGCAACCATTCCTCTTTGATGAAGACAAGAAAGAGCGTGTTAACTTTTTTAGTGGGGATTTAATGAGATAAGGAAAAGAGCATTCATTTAAATAACTAATAAGCGGTTCCTTTTTTCTTTAGGAGGAATTTTGGTAGATAAGGTTCAGTAGAAACACCGAAATCATAACATAAAAATGCCTGAAAAGATGGCTCTTGAAGCAATGAAGGCGCCCGATCCCGCAGTCTCTTTGGAACCCCTTTGATTTGAATAATGAGGTTTTGTTTTTGATTGACTTCATTTATTGGTAATTTGACTATGCTTTTTCTATCTGGAATGCAGTGAACGAAGGAATGAGCCGGAGGGCACTTCATAAAGTATTCTACGAATCGGCTGCTCTGGTGGGGGCTAGCGTTCTGCAAGTTTACCTTCTACGCCGCCTCTTTGAACGGAAGCTGGGGACATCCAGAGTTTAGTCTTTCCGTGTCTCGGATATTTATGTTGCAGAATTTTGGAGCTTTTGACTTGTTAGCTTTTCTGTTCCTCCTCTAAAGAAGGATGCATACACACCATCACCAATTCCAGATGTAGACTTATTTGTCTGCCGGATATTTAACTTGAGATACCCCAATAGGGTTGAGCAACAAATAAAATGAGCCTTTTTTGGTGATATATGTAGGTTGCCGTTTGGTCGTGGAAAAATTAAAATACGCAACAATAGTATACTAGAATGAACTATGTGGTTCCTGTTCAGGTATGGTGTAGTGTGTACCCACATCCAGATTGTGTCCGAGACATGCATTTCTTCTTTATCCATTCACTCTCTATGTGCATTTTGTGTTCCTTGCATTGTTCCTCTTCCTCTTCACCGAAAAGAGAATAATACCTTCTACCTTCTCTTTTAACTTTTCTCGGCGAACCAAACGTGGAATAAAGATGGCAGTGGGGGCTCCTTATGAAAAGTGATTTAATTGGAAAAGGGAAAGAGTGTAGGGAGGAGAGAGAGGACATGGAATCTATGAAGGCGTGTCAATTGAGAGAGAAAAGATTTGGAAATATTTATCAAGAGTTGATCATGGGGGGGAGGGGGGGGGGGGGGGGGGGGGTGTTGTGGTACGAGGGAGAGAATACTTTTATTCTTTCTTATAGTTGTGAAATCGATATAATCATATGTTGCATGAATTAATGAAACATGATTGTACTTTTCTCACTAATAAGTTGAAATTGAATAGAATGGTGATTCTTTGATATCCTAATGGAATGATTGTTCCTTCACTCAAGGGAATGTTGATTCAATTCCGAATGAGCATTTTTGTAATTTCAATGAACCAAACACGAGAATCATGATTTCATTGGGATTACGATTCTATTTCAACGTTGATTTCATCCAACCAAACATACCCTAAGACATTATTTTCTGGAAAAAGAGAGTAAGAATTAAAGAGGGAACAAAACAAAGACAACCATTGCACAAAGCAGACAGAAATATATAGCCAAAGCTTCACATGATAAATCACCAAATGAGTACAAATAGATACAATACAGTCTGTTTCCTTATCATCTACTACACTTTTCCCACACCAATACACTTTTACAATACCTAAACATGCTCTTCTATTGAAGCTCTTGCATGGGGAACCTTGTCAAGATTCTGCGCGCGGGGCTTGCACGCAGCAAAACCAACTTTTCTGCAATACATTATCCATATCAGAAAAACCCGGTGAAACTCATAAGCGAATGAATGACCTAAGAAACCCATGTATTTTGTTCTCATCTGATACTAATTTGCATTCGACGGAATTGAGAAATCTCTCTAGCTTAAATTATCAAATAAAATGGAAAGGCACCAGAAAGTTTAAAATTTTCTGTATTTAGAGACAGCTAGTGAGACTTGAGGCCCAGAAATAGAACTCAAGCATGATTAGATGCAATCACACAATTAGGAGACAAAGCATGGTAGAAAGAAAGCACCAAATTGGATGACTTACTAAGGGAAAGACGAAGGGGAAACAGCCCCAACCACTACTGGCTACTCTTATTCTCATCAAGATGTCACTGTCTTTATAGTGGCTACTAATAAACGATTTTACCTCAAATGGGTCCCTTCGGATGGCTTCCTCCCAGGCTCATAGGCTTTCTGTTTTCCTATCCGAAGAGATCTCCAATTGGTCTATTACGTGGTCAATCAAGCCCTCTAGACTCTAGTCATAACATATCTGATTGACCATTCATCTTTCCACTGGCAGGACCAATTAGCTCTAGTCCCCTGGACTGTTGTGAGCTTGCTCTTGTGCTGAAAGCATATGCCTGTTTTGCAATTCACTCTGTTTTTGGGTCATAATCATTATGTAGGAGAGATGACCGAGTGGTTCAAGGCATAGCACTAGAACTGCTATGTAGGCTTTTGTTTCCCTCTCTTTCCGTACTTTCACCTAATGGAAAAATATTACTGACCGTAATGTTTCAAATAGCAATACATACTATTATTCCAACTTGTTCTCTCTAATGAATTCTCATTTACCAAAACAAATCAAAAGAGAGACCTGTGTTTCCTTTGAGGACCTACTGCCCAGAGTTCAAGTAACAATTTAAAAGCCAACCAGATCATCAAATTCGTTTTATGTACAATGTCATCATCCACCATTTCCCAAAGATTGGTAGGAAAATGGTGGGTTGAGATCATCTAATTGGCCTGTTCGAAATGAAGAGTGAACCAAAGGGAGATGCAAAAGATGAAACCCTCAATTTGGAAATAACAGACGTGACATGTTAGTGTGAACCAAAGGGATATCCAAAAGGTCACCTCATGGGGGGCAGGTAGAAATGCAATCAGACGCACAAGAAAAATCCATCCAGCTATGGAAAAATAGTAGAAGCAATAGTGATAGCAACTTACCGGCGGAGGCTTGACAGGCTCTCCTCCATGGTTTGTGTGAGGATTTGCCTTTGCTGGTGACTCGGGTTTGCCACCTGTCTTTTTCTCATCCCTGGCCTTGTTAAAGATCACAGTAAATCCCTCAGCCGATGCAGGGTCGTTCACATCCCATTCACCAAACTTCGGCAATGGGTGCCCCTTTTCCTGTTAAGAAAAGAAGGAAACGGATTAGTAGGAAAAGAAGGAAACGGATTACTAGCATAATACTCCATATTAAACAGATTCTGTCAAATGCTAAGCTGAATCTCTCACTCACTGATTTCATTGAAAGATGATCAGAGGAAAAAACTACTCTCAAGCAGAATAAGCACAACCGAAAAAGTTAAGGATCTTTAATTTCTTTAGCTGCTCCTAATGTTCAAACAGATGCGACATGCAGTCAGTCAGCACTAAAAGTGATCATATGCTGTACAATACTAGTAATCCACACCTGTCTACCATGCACATGCACCTAACAATACATACCAAACTGATGCATCACCTGCCGGTAAATAGCAAAAGGATGCATGAATATAGTTCAACGGCTGCAACTTGGGCTGCTCTTGACCAGAAATTCTTGGCCCAATAAACTTTGTCCCAGACCTAGACATTGATGTCGGATATCCGGAATCAACCCGAGTTCAAGTTCAGATGCATAACTCAATATGTACATAGCCACATATTGTCCATTCTATTATTCCAGCTATCTTTACACAGGGGGTGTCCAAACCACTGCCTAGGGTTTCACATTCTATGGGGTGAAATATCCCACAGTTATGAATTATGACCAAAACATGATAAGTACTATTGTCATTGCATCAAAGATAGAGAGGAAACGCTTTCAATGAAAGGGAAAGGACTACAATTTACTGTTAACACCACACAGTTCACACAGTAGTCAGTGCAAGCAGAATTGAGAGATGCACGGAGATGGGGGTCAGCAAAGTTTGGCGAGGCATGCATTCTCCTAAACAACAGGAAAAGAAGATAAATCGAAATACAAAGATGTAGTTGGAATCCTCTGGGTTGCTATACAGCTTATGCTTCATGTAGAACAGAATGATAAATTTTCAAACTTAGAGATTTCGAAAATAATTCTATTGCATGGAGAAATATGTTAGAATATCCATCTTTGGTACATTTGATCTATACAAAGCATCCTCGTGGACAATTCAAATTAAAGCAATTGGATGTTTGACTAAGGCCTATACGAACAAGGTAGGGCGTTGGGGTATCGCTATGAGTTTAACATCCCAAGGTGAAGGTACTTAGCAACATCCTTATATCCTGCCGAAAATATAAACAAAAATGCTCAATGGTCAACCTGATTAGAAGAGATATGAATGCAACAAAATAGGGCATCTGTGACATATGTCCTGTGGCACAGAGATCAAGGTTTAAGAATGGGATTTGGCACTAGGTGTACTCTGTTCCTCGGCCCTCTAAATTCTTGATAAATTGACCAAAATGGTGTAACAAGAGGAAGAAGCCATTGGGAAGGATCTCACTACCCTGATGATCTCCACTGCTGAGCAACAAAGTGTTACGATACTAATATCCCACACGGGTACGTATAGACTTGTTCAATTGTATATAAGCTCTTGAGCACCCTCCTCTTGAAAGGTTTCACAAATGAGTTCTACCAAAGGGATTGTGTCATCTGATATCAGAGCTAGCCATCATCGGATGTAAACTATCAAAGTAAGGAACCATACGGGTGCAAATTCGCGGTATGAGCCGAGGAGGCGACCTAGAGGTTGGAACTAGGATACCAAAAGACTAATGAGCAGCCAAAGGGAAAGGGGAGAGCATCAATTCTCCAAATATCTCACATTTCTTCCGAAAAGGAAAAGACATTATACAAACAAATGATAAAAATTACCCATTAGGGAATAACTAGAATTGAGTGGAAAGAATCTGGCACCAGATTATTCTCAAAGTCAATAAAGGGAATACCCAGAGAACGGGATATGAGAGCTCATCAGCGGATCAACCCCACCGTAAACATTAACAACATGATACACATACCAAATCCGAGATTTTTGAAGAGCACAACAACATTTCATTCAGCTACAAATAAACATCTAGTCAGGATGAAAAATTCATCACCAAACGAGCTTAAAAAATCAACTCTTTTTTGAAAATAACACATATACAACCAAACAGAACGCTGTTACTCAATTGAGCTAAACCGGAAGAAACCCATGACAATCGAGAGATCAAGACATAATAACAGTAAACAAATTGTTAAATCCAATCAACAAAGCAAGACAATTCCAAGATAATACAGAATCGATACATGATACGCCATCGTCAAATTGCCAAAGCGACAATTACCCCCAAAAAAACAGAATTACCAACGCGATATCACGTGATCGATAGGCGAAAAACCCAAATCGATCCACCTAGCATCGGATAATGAAATCAAAACAAGCAATTTAAGAAAATTCAACTACGTACCGCCATGAATTCGCTATAAAGATTTTTCGTCGCAGAAAATGACTCAGCAAGATAGAGAGAGAGAGAGGTGTATATATATACGATGTGATGTATATATAAAACAGAAGGACGTGGTTGTGGGGTTGGAATAGTTGTGGGTGTGGGTGTGGGTGTGGCGGTTGTTGACGACAATGACGACCGTCAGAGTTTTTGGGAAAATATATAGTAAAGGGGATTGTCCCCACCACCACCGCCGCCGCCGTCGCTTCAATGTGAACACGCCGGGACTTTCCAATTTTCTAACAGAGAATAATAATAGAATATTGGGTCCCAAAAGTCCACTGTATTATCATTAATCAAGTTGAGCTCATTATTCTTGTCGTCATCTCTCTTTTTTAAATTGGCTACTCCATACATCATTATTAAGGTGCTAACTGAAAATATGTTCGAGTGTGTTATGAGTTAAAATAATATCGTTTTCACACCTAATATGCTATCGGCATCCAGACGCGAGTCCTGATGCGATGCTTTGGGTGTTCGAACATAGAACGAGATGTGTTGCACGCTAAAATAACATTATTTTGGTATCTGAAATGCTATTGACATCCAGACGAAAGTCCGAATGTCATGCCTTGGATGTCCAAACGCAACATTTTAAGTGTCAAAATAACACCGTTTTGACGACATAACATGTCTTACCGTAAACTGTGCACATTAGACCCTCAGTGTCTTATTAGGGCTCATTTCTCTTCTTTGTTTTTTCAAAATAAACAACCACTGGGCTAGTGAAGTATAAATCTAATTTAGAGGTATCGATCTTGCTTCATCAGTTTGACTACCAAATTAATTATTTGAATTTTCTAAAAAATTATTTCACTCGAAATAATAATTTAAAATAATACATAGTCAAAAGAATAATAGAAGATGATAAAAATATAACTCTCGATGACTTTCACTTTTTATATAGCAAAAAATATATAGAATTTGAGAGTTTTTTTTTTTTATTGAGTGAAGAGCTAGTGAAGGCAAAAATAAAATATTGCATGTATTGTAGAATTAGATCTTAAACTCTTGGGTAGGATCGGAACAAGCAAGGAAGAAATGATCACAAGAAACTCTTTTTAAGTGCTCTACATACAAGTAGCTTCAAACATATTCATCGCGTGGCCGAACGAAACACGTGTATAAATCAGCCTAGCATCAATTTAGATATCAATTTAGATAAGAGTAAAATGAACAACTTACAACTGAAAGTCAATTCTCCACTGCAATAAGATAGAGAATATCAGGAGTCCTTGGTGACCAAAGAATCTCTTGTCCCGGGGCCACATAACTGGCATAAGGCCAACTTCAATCATAAAAACAAATTCAAAGATTACTTTTAATAGTAGTTGGAACAATCTGACATGATGTCTCTTTTATAACTAACCCAGCAAGTCTACGTATGTGTACATGTGTTTAAAATCGTTCGATATAAGTAAGACTCATTATTTTAGGAGTTTTTACCTGGTGTATCGAACAATTTCAAACACATTTATGTCTAAATTTGTGCACACAAGTGTGTGTATAGACTTCTTCTATGGAAAAACTATTGGGTGTTGCCTAAGGAAGCATGCTCTGCTGGCAATGCCCTAGTTTAGTACTAGTATTTTGTTGTTTGTTTGGGAATTGAGGTGGACTATTACTTTATAGAGGCTCTAGATTTAATTCCAAATTATTAGGGCTTCTAATAAGGTGAAGGTAGAAGAAACTTTCGAGTCCTAAAACTGTGATCCTTATAGGTCACAACATCATTTTATTATACCACAACCCTCTCTCTCTCTCTACTCATGTCAATGTCATGCACGTTACTAAGCCGTTCTTAGACATCAGCTTGCTTTTTCCAGCCAATACCATGCCATGTCAAGACACGGCAAGAGGAAAAGACTGTGCATGATATAGCATGTGACTGGCCAAAGAAGACATGCATTTGGCATATGAATCTGCAAGGCAAAGACAAAGGCTCACACGTTGAGGGAATGCATGACGTAACATGTCATTGGTCAAAGAAAACACGTCGCCACCTACAAACAGTCTAACAGTTATATTATATCAAAGATATCAAAAAGATGGATAATCAAACTTATTTCACGATTCAATATGTCATTGGTCAAAGAAAACACGTCGCCACCTACGAACAGTCTAACAGTTATATTATATCAAAGATATCAAAAAGATGGATAATCAAACTTAGATTCAATAAAAGCCCAAAGAGGTGAATAGAGTCCCAAACAATGCGGAGTGGACGTGGGGCCTCTGGGTAGCTTGATCGACTCTCATTCAATCCTACTCGTTGATAGTCTTGGGTCTCTGAGTCTTTACAACTCTTGCCCCGCCACACATGGAATGCAAGAGTTTAAAAAAGATGCATTCTGTACGGTGCACAAAGCCCTTGCTTACGACAGGGAGGCACAATAAGAAGGCAACCTCACTCTTATGATTTTGGTGCAGAGTCTAATTTCCGTTACTCGAAACACTTGTTATCGCCGCAGGAACGTGAACACGCAAAAAAATGAAAAAGAAGCTACAGAATTAAGGTCAATGGTGGTAACATGAATCATCATCAAAAAGGAAAATAAAGGAGTCCCCTCCCTACTATTCTTGCTATATTCTGTCTGCCACAAGAAACACAACAGAATCATATTCATAAAGGAGGAATGAAGATTTGTCAAACCAAAAAGCATAAACAAAAACAAAAGGGTGAATTCCAAATACAATTTCGTTTTCTATTTTCTGAAAAGCGAGCCTAGTCCTTCTTCCTTGAGACATTGTGTTTCTAGGGTTCCATGGATGGCAACTTGGTACTTGTATGAAAAACCCAACCCCAGACAACCTTATACAGTTCATTTTACCCAGCAAAACTCAAGCTGTTTTTAACCACTGCAAAACCACCATTTGTTTCATTTTAGCTGCATTCTAGAGGAAGCTGGAATAAGTTATCTAGGTCAAGGTACGAGCAATCCAGAAATGAAACCCAAAAACAAAATACAAGTCTATCACCAAAATCATGTCCACCGGCTCTTTTTATGCAAAAAAGAACCGATCATTCTCCTTAATGGAAAAGATTCACGTGATTGAATAATATGTTCATCTATATCTTCATCACATTTCAGCATTGAGATCTACATTCATGTGATCATGTCTACTAATACGGCACATATATCCTGATCATTGCCAATACGGTTCGCCGTCATACATCCTATCTCTTTTTTTCCTATAACCAAAACAGAACATACCATTGGGATTGTTTGGGAAGCCATTCAGGAACAGAACCTTCATTATTCATTTTTTCACTTATATTCCCAGAAAAGCTGGAGCAATTTATATCTTGCATCAGTTTTTTTTTTCTGCTTCAGCTGCATTGTCACAGTAGTTGCTGTAATTTTATCTAGGTAACGCTTAAGGGAGCTGTGACTTGCATACCTCTAAAATGAGACTCCAATCAAATTCAGTATTCTGTCCATTGCATTCAGCGTTGACTATATCCTGATCATTGCTGTATTGTTCTGTGAAACATTACCATGTTGAGCCACAGAGAGTGCATGCAGCGAATCTTTTATCTGACAGCACCTATGACCTGTATAAAAGACCAAAGCCAAAAGCTGATAAAAAGATCTAATGGAGATTTCAAACAGGTTGGCAGATGATAACAAAACAGAAGTATATAGGCGCCTTGGCCTCCCTTGTACTTAATGACGCTTACCACTTCACTGTCCATATTCTTGGTTCCACTCCATAACTTAAGTTACGAGATTCTTTCAATTGTACTTTTGCCAACTCTCTGAAGCTTGTTCACTCTTTGTGTATCGTATGGCTCTCGTAGCCTCGTGGGTATCCCCCCAGAAAGAAATCTATGTTATTCTTTGACTGACATAATATCCCACGGAAGAGTAGTGAAATCACAAGCACCTACAATTTCAGATACGATGGAAGAGGACAAACTACTTGAGTTAGTCAAATGTCAAAGGAAGCAGAACTCAAGTTTCTAACCTTCCATGTACTAATTCATTCAGAAATAAGAACAGCAGAATCAACTTACACGGTAACTTTCACAGCTCTTGCAGTGTGGATGGAAAACCAATATGCACAATGCAATAAAATTGTACTTAGTCTCCTGAATCTTTCAGGCACGGACTTGATATATTCCCCATCACATTCACGCAAAAGCCAGGCATAAACCAGCTCTCCCAAGTGCTTTTGACCCAGGGCACAAACATGCATCACATACATTGTTAAAAGGTCAATCCTAGAAGAGATGGAAGAATACATTGTACATAACAAAACATTCAAGCTTGTAAGCTGTAACTGCATCATACATACCCCGTCTTAAGAAACACAGCACTTAAAGAAGGAAAATACCTCTCTCAGCCCTTTCTGGCATAGCCTCCAGACTAGGGTTATATGTGCTGTTGGCTCAGCTTTTTCCCATTTTCCACATTATTTCTTCCTTCTGCACCTTATAAGATTTAACTTTTTCAAAGCCATCTCCAACTGATCGTGCAAATCTTGAGTACTTCCATCTTGAGATACCAATCCCCTCCCCTCTAAATCCGTCAGAAGTGTTGCTCCCTTCGCAGGACTACTTTCTCTACAAACAGCATCGATAAGAACAGCATAAGTTGTTGTATTGGGACAGAGACCCCTTTGCTTCATCTCCTCATATAGTTCAAATGCAGGTTCAATATCACCATTAGTACAGAGGCCTGTAATGAGGACATTGTAAGCAATAACATCAAGCTTCACACCATTAAGTTCCATTGTACCCAGTAACTTCAACGCTTCTTCAAACTTATGTTCTTTGCAAAATCTGTGCATTACAGTTGTGAAAGTAGCGACTGTTGGAATGAGTTGCCCGCGAAGCATGCAATGAAGAACCAACATTGCTTCTTCCATCTTTCCTCGCTTTACAAGCCCTCTAACCATAGCACTCTCAGCTAAATCTCGAGAGGCAACACCGAGTGCTTCCATTTCATCTTTTAGCTTGAATGCTCCTCGTATATCCCCCACTTTGCACATACCAGTAATCAGAGTGGTGTATTGTCTATCTGTGGGAGTAAATCCATTTCCCAACATCTCTTTCAATATAGTACGAGATTCTTCAAAATCAAAGTTTCTTCCAAGTCCCTTTAGTATGGCACTATAGGTTTCTCCATTCGGAAATACTTCTAACAAATTCATGGCATTCAACAGATCAAAGGCCTTTCCCATCTCACCCCTCTCACTAAACTTGGTAATTAGCATGTCAAATGTAAATCTATCAACCACGGTACCTTGCACAATCATCATTCTTAAGATTTTAAGCCCAACGTCCAGCATTCCTGATTCGCAAAGCCCAAGAATTAGAGAATGGCAGGTTACTTTATCAGGCACAAAACCTCTCCTGATCATGGTATTGTACAATGCAAAGCATTTAGATATTTCCTGTTTTTTCGAATAACCATGTATCAGAATATTGTATGTAGCGAAATTGGGCGAAGGATTTCCACGCTTCATCACAGGAAAGAAACAGTCCACCTTATTCATGTGACCCATTCTAGAGTAACCATCCATAAGTACATTCAAAGAAACAATATCGGGGTGCAATCCTTTCTCCACCATTTCTTCAAAGAAAAAAGCAGCAGCCTTTGGCTGGGCTGCCTTGAAAAGTCCATCTATTAAACAGGTGTACATAACCCGGTTTGGAAAGAAATTTTGTCTTTCCATTGCTTTTCCAAATAGAAGAATTGCAGCAACCACCTTGCCTTTCCTACACAACCCAGAAAACAGACTAGCGTAGGTGCAACTGTCAGGGAGAACATTATTATCAACCATTGCACCAAAAAGGGCTACAGCCAATTGCAACTTTCCAGATCTACACGTCTCAGCTAGTAAAGTGTTGTACGAAACCACATCTATGGCGCAAGGAATGTATTGAAGTTTCTCCAAGAATTGCTTTGCCTCCTTTAAGTTTCCTCCTTTGCATAGTCCTTTAAGTAGACTCCCATAAGTGTAAGGACTAGGGTGATGACCTAAGTCAATCATCTCATCAAACAGGGAAAATGCCTTTAATGCATCACCTATGTTTCCATAGCCATTTATTATACAATCAAAACTAATGTAATTTGGAACTGGACCAATCCTACCCATGTGCTGCATGAAATGCTCTGCCTCTTGTACTCTTCCATCTCTACAAAGAGAAGAAATTAAAATGTTACAAGCAAAAAGGTCCCCATCATGGCCGTTACGATTCAAAGTATTGTAAACTTTGATCGCTTCAATAACATTTCCTTGCATGCAAGAGTTGTAGATCAGAGTAGAGTAAAGGATGCTATTCGGCACACATCCAGCCTTATACATCTTACCAATTATCTCCTTCGCATTTTTTGTCTGTCCTGCTCTACAGAATCCATTTACAAGAACTGAATAGGTGACAACATCAGGATTTACCCTATCCTTGAACATCTTATCAAGCAATTGTACACCTTC
Organism: Arbutus unedo; assembly: GCA_014822125.1. NCBI lineage: Eukaryota > Viridiplantae > Streptophyta > Magnoliopsida > Ericales > Ericaceae > Arbutus > Arbutus unedo. Next base: position 24,427 of record JABCMJ010000857.1, read on the forward strand.
ATACAGTCTCCCCTTTCTGCACAACCCATCAACCAACATTGTATATGCAACCAAACCAATAAATATTCCATTCTTCCTCATTCTCTCAAGAAGCCTTTTTGCAGAATCTAACTTGCCACACTTGCATAGCCCATTCAAAATAGCTCCATAACTAACTTCATTAGGCATTAACCCTGTAGCTTCCATATTATCTAGAAGTCTCAAAGCTTCTCCAAAATCACCGTTGTGACAATGCCCACCAATCAAAGCATTATAAGTAACACAATTTGGTGAGAGGTTAAACTTTAACATCTCATCAAAAACCTTAATAGCTATTCCGAGCTTCCCGTCCTTTACAAACCCATTAATCAGAGTATTATAGGTGACTTCATTTGGGAAAACCATCTTCTTCCTCATCTTTTTCAAAAGTAAGTAACCTTTGGAACTTCTATTGTTTCTGCACAAGTCATCTATGAACATGTTATATGTACACACATCTGCCTCAAGACCCTTACAACTCATGCGATCAATCAGCTCAGAAGCTGCCTTGTACCTTCCTTTCTTGCAATACCAATAGAGCAACGTATTGTAACTAACTACAGTAGGAACATAGCCAGCTTCTTCCATCTTCCTAAGGAGATAACCTGCTTTCTTAAGCCTTCCATCGACACAAAGACTATGCAGTAGTATATTAAATGTACAAACATTAGGACAAATTTTTCTAGCAAGCATTTTCTTGAAAAATGACCAAACAACCCCTGAAGGCTGCTTCTTTGCCAATGCTGCCAATATCATATCACAGGTATAAATCGATGGCCTAAACCCTCGTAAACAAATCAAGTTGAATGTCTCTAGAGCATCTTCAACCATTCCATTTCGCACATAAAGCCTAATGAGGACATCGAAAACCGAGGGATTAGAGTTGCAAAGAGGGTAAGTGTCCATGAGAGCACCAAACAGGGAATTCGACCCAATACCCATATCAAACAAATGGGTCAAAACTGATTTAACAGAGTCATACATTCTAGCCCTAACCAGTATGTGGGTTGTGATACAGTATACATGAGTGATGTGATCAATCCCCAAACCAAGCTGTGTAGTTACCCAGTTGAGAAATTTCAAAGCCAGCTTTCCATGAACTGGTCTGAGCGAAGCCAATTTGTAGTCCATGTGATTCAGTGATTCCCAACGGTCTATAGTTAGAATTGTATAGATACTACTCTCCATTTCTGAACCTGTACCCACAAGCACACAAATTAAGATGGATATAGAACCCAGCTGCATAATAACTCTACTTCATTATAGAAACATAGTCCGTAGAAATATTTCTGTAGATAGAGAAGCGTACCAGAAGTTCGGGTCCTGTTTACTCTTTCCCCAAGACCTTCAGAAAACCCCATGTGAGAGAAAGTTCTGGGTTTCGGTAATTTCTGGGGGTAAAGATATAGTCTTTTGACTGTCGAATAGCTCGAACGGGGAGGCATCACATCACTGAACCTTGTTCTTCTTCATAAACGTCTTCATACATACAAACATATATGCATACAGAGTTTGGGAAATCCTTCGGTTGGGTTGAAGAAGAAGAAGTTGCGGGAAAAGGAGAGAAGGGTATTTTCGTCAACAAAAACATCCTTGGAGAGCCCAGGCCCGTAATATTGGGCCTGGACATTTTTAGTGCATGTAAGAGGCCCATCGGGTTATGTCCAAATCCACACCTTTCGGAACCTCAAAAGGCCTTGTTGGACGAAATACGCATTCTCTACCTACCCACCTCTTTGAATAAAATGTTTTCCGTAGTAATTGAGTTTTTGGTTTCGGATATGTATACTTCTTTGTTGAAGGTCGTTTGAGCTTTTTCTGAGAGTATGACATAAGTTACTTTAACACTGTAACGCTTGGTACTCGAATATTAGCTTAAAACAGTTTCTCTATCCCTTTTTATAAGGTCATCTTAAGTCCTTATTGGTCTCGAGTGCCAAAAGAGGTCTCAAGTGCCGAAAGAGGCTAGGTTAGGCGAAAGTTTTGATCAATTATTACCAAAGAGTTAAGCTTTGTTTAGCCAGATCTAGTTAGAATATGTTTCATGTATTTTGGCTTCGTGGGATATAGAGCAAGACAAATCTTCTAAAGATTCTTGGCACGTTTAGAAGTGGATTCGAACTGTGAAATCTCGAATGATTATATTTCTTAATTGAAACTGAAACTAAAACTCGAGCTGAGATTGAAAAGTTATTGGTTGCTAACCATGCTTTGCTCTATTGCACAGCCGGGAAGTGGAGTGAGAGAGCTGCATTCACTCATGTAGTTGCAATGGTTCGTACGGGACTATATGTGTAGATTTATACAAGAATTTTGATACGTTCTTTCATATTTTAAAATTTCTTTTGATTGACTATATTAGATGACCGTATTAAAAATGAGATTCAACTATAAGTTTATTTGTACCGAATTACTTTTAACATTTGAATACAATAATGATGCTAAAGAAATATATATTGAGTCATCTTTGCATAAGGATTATCATCATCAATTGTTGAAGAAAACGCTTTTCCCACAACAATGAGATTGCGGAAAAAAATAATCACAATAATAAAAAAGATCGAGAAGTGTTGTAATGCAACCCCTTATGGTGCGGGCAAAACAAGTACCCATTACATTACAATCCCCGGATCCATGGTAGATATTTGGAGCACTTGAAGAATGTCGGGTAAAGACTTATCACACAACTACATACGAATGCCGAGTAAAGACTTATCACACAACTACGAGATCACCCCTTTCATTCCAGGGTGACGGAGGGATGTACGAGTCCGAGTGGCCTCCCAGTCAGGTCAAATCACTCACCCACATATGGGCAAAGGGCAAAAGGCAAAGGCAAGATACTATGCAATCGATAAGTACAAACAAGTTCACTCATAACACATTCCCACATAAAATACTCTCCAAAGGACTGGTAAGAAATCGAACAGGCGATAAATAAAGAACATGAACAAAAGATCCACAAAAGCAGAAGATTTTACAAAACAGCGACTAGCACCCAGTCAGGTCAAATCGGGCACCCATGTATGGGCAAAGGGCGAGGAGCAAGACAATATGCAATCAACAAACCCAGTCAGGTCAAATCGGGCACCCATGTATGGGCAAAGGGCGAGGAGCAAGACAATATGCAATCAACAAGTACGAGCAAACTCGCTCATAAACACATTACTTTACTATATAAAATAATTCTCTCCAGAAAAACTCGTCGATTTCAATTTGATGAATCAGATAACAGAGGACTGGTAAGAATTCGAACGGGCCACGAGATTGATAAATAAAGAACATGAACAAAAGATCAGCAAAAGCATAAGATTTTACAAAAGAGCGACTACTGTATGCTTCTCCATAAAATATGTACATTCTGTGAATCTGTAAAGCTGGCAAGGTACTTCCAAAACAAAACAGTTTCTTGTCGCTATTTAGGTGGATAAATAGGGCATCATTTTCGAACCACCATGGCATAGAGATTGATCGGTGCTTTACGAAATACAGCTTTTGACACCTGTTTGTTACCGAATGAAGGTCTGGTTTGAAAGTATGATAATGGCTATTAACCCGGCTCGGTCGCTCTCCATCTGCAAGATAGGAAACAAAAACAAAAGTCAAACAAGATGCATTTTGCATAACTTAATCATCAAGGGCAAGTGGGTAACAGACACTAGACGAGATTTGAAGATTTGCCTTTTTCCGAGTAACAAAAGCTAAACGGATAAAACAAAGAGATGTCAAGAGTCATGGACAGAACAAATTCCAGAAACCACAATTACTGCCCTAGTAAGCCATGCGGGTTACTGTTACTTTGGTAAATGGTGTAACAGGAGCTCAAGTCGCTTTGTAAATTTTCAACAATTGTTTCCTTGAGGCTTGCTTTTGGTTCAAAACAGACGAAAAACTCAGGTTCAGTAAGCAATTCTAAGAAAATCGCACAAAAAAAATATATACATGCACTTCTTCATTGTTCCCATAATAAAGAGGGTCCCGGTGCTCAATGACTAACGTTGTTGGCCATGATCTCCGAGTATGATTCATCAAGGCGTTCTAGGTTTCACTATTTGTGCCTATGCCCCTTTTGGGTGGACAGTTGATCAGTTTATTTTCAACTTCTAACTAGTGTTATATGCACAGTAGCTTCCGAGTTGTGGTCAAGTCTTAACTCCATTTCTTGAAATTTAAGAGTGATAAGTTAAACTTTGGTCATTATTACGAAACCACATTAGGAAAATTTTATCAGATGCACGCCTAAAAGAAGATGTCAGTGGGGAAATGTCAATTGCGCTACTATAGGCTATGCAATGGAAACGTTAACAGCACTACTGGACCTATATAACATTTTTTTAATTGACAGAATATGCAAATTAAAGTAGGTGCCAAACTGACACGTACATAAAAATAGAAGGTCGAGTGATGGCAGAGAGTGATGGTATGGTAAAGACTTTCATATTCAACCAAAGCCAAATCCTTCACTAGCTTCATGGATAGCAAGGAGCAGGCGCTCTTGAAGTTGTTCCTGGGAGGCATACTCAGGGAGGTCTAGCTGATTAAAGCTGCAAAAAATGAAAACAGGCTTCTCAGTCTAACCAACACGACGAAAGAAAGAAAGGAGAATAATATTTCCACGCGGTAAACAACTAGTAGTCTAAGCACCAACCAGGTATGAGCTGATGGTAGCCGCACAGGAGCACCATACGCTTTGTGAATCTGAAACCTCTGAGGACCAGAAATGCCTTGCAACGCTTTAAAACCCTCTAAAGGAACCTTTGGCACCAAAAATTAAGGTATTCAGTAACATAACCCAGAACCAATGCTATTGCAAGGTGGTAACCACATTTGAGTACCATCCAATATCTAATGTGGCACATTATATGCACCAATCACACTGAAACCCATTGCATGATGAAGTTAATGCCACATAAGGTGCCACATCAGATGGAAGCCAAATCCGGTAACAAAATGTCATCACCCTGGCATTACGCCAACAGAAAATAACACCTCATTGTGGACATTGCAATTTTTTAATAAATTCGTAATACAAAAAAAAAAAAATTAAGAATGTATCGCAGTTCCTGGATGAACCAAAAACTTAGTAATAAGATGAAAACAGAAAGACTATCCCTCACAGACAGGAAATGGAAATACGCATGCTGGAAGATAAATCATGTGTAGGAGATCCAATGGATATCACAATAATCTTGCAGTCACATAGATCATAACAAATTTAACCATTTTAAGAAAAGAGATGCTATTCCAAGTGGGGCATCAAGTTACCTTTGATGTACCAGTCACAAACTGCAGCAATCTTGCCATATCTTCCTTGTTAAATGATCTGACAACCTCCCAAAACCATTGAACAACACTGGATGCTGCAGAGTAGCCAGTATACTCTGTGTTTGCCTTCAGATCATCCACTGCAAGGAAGATAACATCACAATTTCATTTTCAAAAATTGCACCAAGAATAATACGGATAGTAAAGAAGGGCAACAGCATTGCTAACTCACAGTCAATTTCTGGAAGCCCACTTATTAGAAGCTCAAGCTCTTTATCATTGAAAATTGAGATAAGTTCTCGAGGTATCAATTCAGTGAAACCATCCAGGAAGGAATTAATTTGAGGACGAATTGCATTTGTCAGAATATGATCAGCCACAAGGTCCACATACTCGTGCTTTGTTTCTTCTGTGACCCTTGTGTTTCTTCCTCCAGGTTTAAGTTCATAATCAGTAACCTTTCACATGTAAATTGAAAATTCAGGTATGATCTCAAACAAGGTTAACAAGGACGGTCAACTTAAACTTCTGACCTCTTCTAACGAAAGCAGATTAACACAAAAGGGCGGTCTTCAAACAGTTCAAAAATGGAGGAAACAATACCTCTGTTTTCTCGTAGAGGATATGCTTCTCTTCATCCGCATCCATGCTGAATGTCAGATCAGGTACTTCGCTGACGTCATTCTGATATAGGGAAAAGGCAAAAACCATCATTATATATATCAAATATTTGAACCACGGGAAGTAGAAGGGACTACTATTGAAGTGCCTAACCTCCAGCATCCACTTCAGGTTCTTGTAGTAGTCAGGATCTATGGCCTCTATGTCATAATACGTCACCTTCACACCAAGAATGTGCTTGTAGAAAGACCGAGTGAAATAAACATCCAACAATTGCCCATCAAACAGTGCCTTAGCAACCTGTATATAGAGAATAATTGCAATATAAGTTATGGAACGTAAAAAAAATTCAAACACACACGCAGCTAATTTGAACACAAATAAAATGAATTTACCCCGCACTAATTAATAGAGGAAAATCTGTATGGTTCTAGAAGACTTACCACACGACCCACAAATTTAAAGTAAGAAAGATGTTCAGTCTGGTAGACGGAGTTGGGATTCGGTTGAAAGGTTGCATTGTTTCCCACAGTAGTGAAAAGCAAAGCTCCCTTGTCAAATATGACCCTTGATAGTAATTGATACCACTCTCTCGTCAAACCACCAGCATCTATACCCTCTTCACCTTGAAAATGTACATTCAATCTACCCTTCAGGTCTTGATTAGATCGCATCCGCAATTGATTATATGAGTCCTCCAGGACATATGCACGTCGAACGCTTATCCGCAGAGGGGCGGGGAGGTGCTGCTCATGCTGCTGCCTAATTCTTGACCGGAAATAGGCTCTTTTGTTATCAAAATCAATCAGCCTTGGTGCCTTCAGCAACATGGAAAGGGATTTCTCCAATAAACCTGGATTCTGCCTCACAAAGGCATTCAGTAATCGGCGATGCTTCTCAGCAAACTTTCCAAAAGTGACAGCACCATCCAGCCGTTTTCGCAGATCGACTCCACTTTTGGTGGGTGATGGAGCTGAAGTCCCAGCAAACTCTTTGACTTCTCTGGCAGTTATGTCAGCATTATCTTGCTGCATGGTAGCATTGTTTGCTTGCAATTTCTCACATAGAACAAAGAAAGACTCAATGAAAGGCAACAGTCTTAGAGTTCCTGGAGGAAGAGGGGGAGATGAAGATGAGGATCCAGACACATGGTCCCCAACATTTGTATTTGACAAAATTGAAGAGAAAGAGCTCTGGGCCAATCCTGCCTCAGTCGTGCTTATGCAGTCACTCAGTTCTTGCCATAATGACTCGAGGGCAACACTTAAATTCCACATAACGGAATGCTCTTCCACTTCTCCATCACCCTCTATCTTATTCCCATCAACATTAGGTGAAGTAAGAGAACTAAGTGTCTGAAGCACACGAAGAATTGCATGCCCAGCCATGGACCCAGCACTCAAACCTAGCATGTGTGTATTCCTCAATGTAATGAGCTCACTGACAGCTGAATTGCTCAACCTGTGAGCTAGCTCAGAAAGCTCTGAAATAAAAAACTTTCGATGGGGTGCAGCAACAAAGGCCAACTTCATTAGTACCTCTCCAGCAAGTGTGTAAACTTTGTCTGAAAGCCTATAGATTACATAGAAGAAGTTAAACAGACATTCACAGCAGCAGGAAAAAAATGGATAGAAAGAGACTACACAGCAAAGGACTCTAATAAATGAAAGCATACAACAAAATCGACTAAGAACGAAAAAGAATAAGTAGACACATCAAGTAATTACGACAGACGGTTTTCTTGCTAACCAAGTCTCAGAATTCAGAATCGCACTGGTGCATTAACTAAAGCTACAAATATCAAAAGATAGCCAACTTTGGGCAGCACAAGGCCAGCATAACATACCCCTCATGGCCAAGAAGGCTGCACACATTGTGCAAATCAGCTTGCGGGAGCTCCAAGAAGATATTATATGTATCAATGCTTCTCTTCTTATCCGATGTGGACGACTCAGCGCCGGCACTATCATCGTCTTTCTTAGATTCCACTTCAGACAAAGGTATATCTTTCTGTACAACACCTATAGTTTCATCACGAGATATATCCTGGGGAATGGCTGCTGCCTGTTCAGATTGGAGTTGACCTTCCAACTTTGATGCTGCAGTGCAGACTACTACTTGAATCAGACCCATGACCTGGACCATATTAATGAATCAGTAACTCTACAATTTTCCAAATAGCAGTCTAACGATATCTGATTAAGGGCAGACCGTGGGCAAGTAATATATAACGTTGAAGTATAGGTCTTACCTGCTCAAGATGAGCACTGCTTCGTACGAAAAGTGGTTTACTCAACAATTTAAGGAACAGTATCAAAGGAATGTCCAATCTCTGAAAGTTCAGAGACAGGCATGATAAATATTCTCCTTCAATTTTCTCCTTCCCTTTGTCCTTTGTAATTTCTGAAAGTTTTGGATTTGAATACTCTGGAATAAGTGAGAGGTCAAAGTGGAACAAGATGCTGGCAACTGCAGAATGGTTGGTGGCCAGATAAGTCAAAATCTCAAGTACCCGGCGCAGTACCAAGGGCGGAAGACCTGCAGACAGATGAACTTTCACATGAAATCATCACGATTAAAAAAAAGGCAATGGAATGTTGTCATTTGAAGGAAAGCAGGTACCATCCACCAATTGAGATCGACCATAAACCACGTTGGATTGACAACCATAAAGCCTCTGGGAATTAACTGTAGTCAATCCACTAACAGGGCTTTCGGTCTCGGGCTTGATTGTGTCAAGTAGTAGCCGAACTAGAATTGGTCTTGTAACACTGTGTGCACAGAGATTCAGCAAGAGTCTCTGTAGAAGGCCTTTCCCAAGAGGCTAACAGGAAAGAAGAAAAAACAGTCACCAACTAATTCAACCTCGTAAGTCCAATAACTAAAAATGTCATACCACAAAAGAAACTGAACAAAATGAGTCCGTACTACCCCCCCCCCCCCCCCTCTCCTTGCGCGCGCCCGCACACAAAAGAAGCTCCTTATTCTATCCATTAGAGGAATGTAACTACCTGTGCCAATCTCAGGAGTCGGACCAATGCGTTCAAAGCATGTGCATCCAAAAGCGGCTCGCCTTCAATTTCCTTCAACTTCAAGCTATCTGCAAGAGCAGAAAATGCCCTTCGGCCTACTGTAACACCAACACCTCTGTCCATCACTGTCTGCCTGTCAAACCCCAAACCATTCCTCCGAGTGTTAAGTCTGTGGCTACTTCCAATAAGGCTGCGAGCCTGATAGTGACTCATTGCTCTGTCCCTGAGCATTTGTGCTTCAGCAAGTAATGGAGAAGGCAATGCTGACAAAACTGCATCTGAGCTAGTCAAAAGAACCTGAAATAAAAGCAATCGTCAGGGTTGTCACAATTCCTTTCCAAAGTGTAACAAGCAGCAGAGTTCAAGTCTCAAGATGCAAACCTCTTCACGTAAATCGGCAGGAAGAGTAGCTATGATTGAAGCATTGTCCATATCAACAGGTTGTCCTTCAGCAAGCTGTGCAACCCTCTGTGCTCGTTGTTGGGCCAAAACTTCTGCTTGAATTTCTGGAGGAAGTGCAGCTAAAAACTCTGGATCAATATCTTCAGCCGAAGGTGGGGCATAAGTTGGAGTTGGTGCAGATTGAGCTTGCTGGGAAGCTAGAACTTCTGCCCTGAGATCTTCAGGAAGTGCCTCTAAGAAGGTTGGGTCGATACCATTCGCATTTGGCGGCTCATTAGTCAAACTTGTTTGATCAGTCGGAACAGCATCTTGGACACCAAGAGAGTTCTGCCCTGACAATTGTTCATCCACCCCAACCTGAGCAGGTACTGGGGATTGGTCAACTTGATTGCCTTCCATGACCACAGTGTTCATATCAACATCCAGACTTCCATTGCCTGGAGAATCGAGACAATCACCTGGGTTAGAAATCTGAAAGCCAGAGGTTAGCAACGCACGAGTGCTTGACTGACTATCTGTTGCTGAAGATCCATCATGGCCCAAATCCTGAAACAGCATATCATGGAGACATATAAGAATGTAAGAATCCTTTCGCGACGTATAGATGAGGTAAAAACAAAGATTGAGGACCGTCTATACCTGTCCATTAACGGGTCCATTTCCTTCACCAATTTCCATGCTATCATGACCATTCAAAGCATCATTCTCAGTGAGCGCCACATTTGACATAGGTTCATGTTCCTGTGCGCATTCACTGGCTTCAACCTGTGGATTGCTTTGTTCTTGTTGAGGAACACTTTCAACCATTTGATCAGTTTCATGATGAGAAGCTTCAACATTCTCATGAGGCTGACCTTCAGTGTGCTGACCACCAGTACTATCATTTGCTAAGAGAACATCTGGATGTGAATTATGTAACTGCCTTTCAGACGAACTGTTGTCAGGAGCAATGCTGCGTAATTGAGACGTGAACTGTTCCTCCATTGCCAGAGCAATAGTTGCAGCAAGACCACCTGCTTGTGGCTGACCATCGTCTGTCCATCTACCATCACCTGGTCCTCTTCTGGCTGGCAAACGCAAAGACTCCAGACCCACAGAGAAATCAGCCAAGGGTGGTGGGGCCGCACCACCCAACCGGTCACCGAACAGACTAGCAGGTACATGATCATAGGGAAGAACAGGGGCATCAAACATGAAGAACTGAGACACATCAAAGCTTCCAGCAGAGGGTTCCAAATCCCTGGATGACATAAGGTCCCCAGACTGGGATGGCCTTAAGAGGAGAGGGTGTTGAAGACTGCTTCCTTCTGCAACAGACTGCTCAAAGGAAGTCCTACTTGTCTGGCGGCGACGTTCAAAGCCTAGAGGCCTACGAAAACCAAACAGGTCATCCACGTTCACCCCTTCAAAGGGCTCAGCAGCAACATCAATGAGACCACCTGCAGCCCCAGGTTGCCCAAGCACTTGCAAATGATCTAACCCATCAAGGGCTTCCCTCCATCTTACCTCTATCACACGATTTTCATGAAAATCATCATCCTCATCTTCGTCAACCATGTCATCATTGTATTCATCTCCCAAACCAGTATCGTCGTGGTCTTCCACATCCGTATCAGCTAGAGACATCAGACCAGTACCATCTGCTGCTATATCCTCGTCCTCATCCTCACCATCATCATCGTCCTCATCATCATCACCATCATCCCCCATGTCATCATCTTCATCCCCCATATCATCATCTGCTCTGTGCTCAACGCGAAAAGTCATCTCAATCTGGTTTCTATTGACGTCACCTTCCTCAATTTCCTCACGCATGAAATCAATCCCAGGCTCCATCGGAGGATTAGCAATTGCAGTCTCTTCCACGTCAATTCTCATATCCTGCTCCATTGACTCGTTTCGGTTGTCATCATTATCACCTTGATTCTGAGATGTTCCTATATGCTGTTGGGGCACATCTTCTGCATCAGTAACTTCCTGTTCACTGCTCCTATTCTGATTAGGATCCCCTGCCTCAACAACCGCCGATGTAACTGTTTGATTATCGGACCTACCATTTGAAACAATGGATTTTTTCTTGGCGAGGGCATCAGATCGAAAGAATTGCTCACTAGCATTAGCAGCGCGTGTTAGGCTTTCCAAAGCCTTAACTATAAGGTTCACAAGTTTAGGAGCCTCAGGATGGTCCAAATCAATTACCTGAAGAATGCTGGTCAGAGACTGCACCATTCCACCATCTATCATACTTTTTGCAATGTCAGGTGAGCACCCAGAACCAGGTAAGTTGCCCGAGGATGAATTTTTGGACAAAATGGAATACACCAAGTCAGCAAATGCAAGAACCCTTTTATCTGGAAATAAGCTGCTTTTGGAAGAATTGCTCTCCAACTTTGAAAATGAAGATAAAGCTTTAACAAGTTCACTGATTACTCGCCTACGTCCTTCACTAGAACGACCACACAAAACCACCAGAAACCAAGATGCTTTTTCAGACAACTTGCTTCTCCATTCATCAGGTCCAGCATTTTTATCCGTAGACAGGGGAAGAAGCCGATGCAAAACATGATGCAGTATCCCACCATGTCCAGGACTCTCTAAGTGATTAAATCCCCGGAATTGACACGGTTCTGAATCGCGTCTCAGTATAACCCCAACTGCATGGACATACATCAGAAGAATGTCACTCAACAGTTTGAGTACAAAAGTCACCTTAGCTAGTGCTGTAGATCTCTCCGATAGGTTGTCTGACTCGACCTTCTTTGTCTCCTCAACCTTTGATTTACCCTTTACCTTGGAAGCAGCTTCATCCACCTCCATAGCAGTTACATAACTTGCACAATTCTCATCATTTTTAGGTGAAGGATATTTCCATAGAATTTCAAGAAGCTGATCAATTACCTGAGTAAGATTTGCGGGAATCTTCTTGTGGCCTTTGGGACACTTACCAGGTGCATCATGGCTGTTGCTTTCAGGAATCTTTACACATTCATTAGAAGCTGCTGCAATTTCAACACCAGATGCCTTTGATTTGTCTTTGTCCTTCTCCCTTTCCTTTGATAACACCACAATAGTTCTCCCTCCTGATGACTCTAACTGACAAACAGCAGTTGCAGCTTTCAGAAAAACACCTGGATCTCTAGAGATGACAGGTGCCATTGATGTCAAAAAAGAACGTGGGGAAACTCGACCAGCGTGACGATTTCCAGTAAGAGTTTGCCGTATCTCCAGTTCCATAGCTGTTTGCAGTGTTTGAGGATCCTCAAGTAAATGCCTGACGATGGCAGACGACAGGGTGTCGTATCCAGGAAAGAAGCAACTTCTTGGAAGACTAAAGAGAGCAACCAAACCTCCCTTCTCAAGGAAGAGCAAAGCCAGAGAATGTGTTTTCGTCAACCGGGCACATAATTGTAGAACAGCTTGCATGACCACAGCTGGGACATGCTGACTGATCAAGTCACAAGCGACCACCAGTACCTTATGACTCTCCTCAACAGTCAGATAACCAGTAGATTTTCCAAAAGTCTTATCAAATGCAGTTTCAGTTTCTTCCTCGTGAGCTTCCAGTGTTGATTTTCTCTCTGTAACTGCTTCCAAAGCTGACAATGAAGTGTGCTTAGCAGATGAATCAGGTAAAGGCCCTGCTGCGCTTCCCTCATTATTATCTGAAGAAACTCTAGGCCTGGACTGTAACAAGATATCCAAGATAAGAAGCAGAGTGCTGATACATTTCGGAGCCAGAACCTCACTTCCTAAGGCAATTTGATCCCTGAAGTTCATCAATTTATCACTTGCTAAGGACACAACACCATTTTGTGCAGCGATTTCTCGTGCATATCCATCTTCGGAAAGAAGCAATGCCAAACAATGAGACACCATACTCAAAGCACTTGTATCCTTTGTAAATTCTAAAGGACAAAGCTTAAGCTGCTGAATAAGATAAGCCGTGACTTTTTGGCGATCTTCTCCTTTGTTCCGATTACACAGAGTTACGAGCAAGTCCGTTAATGAGAATGCCATAGAGTCACTACTCTGGAACAACTTCATTGCTGCAGCAAGAATATCATCAACAGGTGGAGCCTTTGTTTGTCCCACCTCTGTCAACACATCAACAGATTTATCAACGCTATCAACTTTAGAGGTTTCTGAAGAATTCCCTAACGACAAAGCAAGTGCCCGAGCCAGTTCATCATCCTCCTGTACTGGGTCTTCAACATGACTAAACAACCACTCCATAGCCATTTCAACACTATTTGTTTCAACACGTCTCAATGCTTCCTCTGCCCTTTCCCTTGTAAAACCCATCTCCACAATTGTAGAAATGGTAGCTTCATCAGGCGGTGGGGCCATGAACCTTTGGTTTGTACTTCCCGACACACCACTGCGATTTCGCTTGATGTCTCCAACACCAGAATAGACATGAGTAACAAGAGTAATTACTGAAGTGATAAAACTAGGGCTACAACTGGAAAACATGGGATGATTCCACACCGGAAGTATCACATCCAGAACCTGAGACTGGAGCATGCGGACAAATGCCTCTGGGTCCCTTGGAACAGGAAACAATCCAATGGACAAACCAACTGCAACAGGCTGAACCAGCAGTTGGACCTGGGATGTAGAGTTTGAAGATAGGAGCAAAGAAGAATTAACAAAATACTCAAGCAAACGACAATAGCTCTGTAATGTATCAAGCAACCATGAATCGTGAGATAATTTGCTTGCTTCACCAGCTTTCTCATGATCAACAAAGGACGTTGCACTAGAGCAAGGTAGCGTCCACAACAACTGGCTTGTAGCTTCAAATGTGGTAAGTAGTTCCCTAAAGGTTCCATGGACATAAAAGTTGTTCACCATTGCAGTATAAGAAGTTCGCCGCCTGCTATCATATGTAAGTGCAGCCATGTCATTCACAACCTTTCCAAGATAGCGGCACTTCATTGATAGGGAGGTATCAATCCCTGCGGAGGTAGAATACCCCGAGAAACTCAAAGCCTCAAGAAAAACTTTAGCAAGTGCAGTGCCAATGCTCTTTGAAGCTGAATTCAATGATCCAGACTCAGTTCTACGACGGTTTGGCGACGTGAATCCTTTGACAAGAGCAGTGAAGAAAGACCGGACAGTTGAAGCTAGTTTGTTTAGAGTTTCTGAAACAAGAACTTCAGGACTTTTCTTCTTCAAATCCGAGGAAGAAAATTCAAGTGAATTGGCTGAAACTTCTGAATCAAAGTTCAAAGCTTCTACATACCTCCCCATCCTTCCACCCCTGATCCGCGTTAACCCATGACGACTACGACGGTTAAAGCCTTCACCAGATCGAACTACTGAAAGAAAGTCACGATCTGTACCCCAATGGGATTGAGAACCATTCCTGACATAAAGAGGGTTCATGTATGTGACCATAGGGATGTTCGCATCATCGTCGCTCTCTCTTCCAACAGCATTGGATGCAGCTGCAGCTGTATCTGCCCTTTCAGATTCTGGTTCAACACTCTGCTTCTCATCCACTTTGGAATCACAACAGAGAGAAATCTGCCACAGTATTTCCTTGTAAGCCTTCCCGAGATCTTTCAATACATCAGCATCTGCAGTACCTAGCTCAGAGACGACAGTAGTATTCCCCTTCAACAGTGAATTGGAAAGGGACAGAACACCTTCAAGACCAGCAAGACATCTCAAGACATTCATCCGCTTTGAAGCTTCTAGCTGAACAAGGTGCGTCCCCCCAACCGAAACCAGAAGTTCGTTGGTCAACTTCAAATGCTCTCTCAAGAAAGAACATACTGCTCGAGCAAGGGAAGCAGAATTCTGAGCAGAGAAGTTCTTAAAGGCAACAGAGATGCTCTGACCGACAGACATTGAAAGAGGCACCAACGGTAAAGTAAATAGCTGTAGAATTGCCTCGATTCCCTTCTTCTCAACAAATATCCGACAGGTGTCAGAATTCTGAAGTATGGTTTCAAGAAGACGAGCAGCATTGCTTATACAATCAGGAAGAAAAGACTCAGCACTGACCAATGAGGCATCAGGAGTGGGCTCAGTGGACTGCTCCGACTTATCAACCTTGCATGATTCATTATCATCTGAGTGAACCAAAGTCTTCTCTTCTGCATCAGTTTCCATGGGAACAGGAGTTGAACTGCACAAAGAATCAGTTGACGAGGAAGAAGCTTCTACCCCAGACCCAATCTTTGCTATAGCATTCAAAATCTCAATCAACATGTCTACTCCGGACCCAC
>JABCMJ010000857.1:42500-46809 GCA_014822125.1 Arbutus unedo
TCTAAAACATCTCTTTATTGACTACTGCCCCAATACATGTGCAGGTACCAGGAACACCTAAAACTGACTTCCATATCTCATCAAAATTTGCCTTATATTCTTGAAGCAAATTTTGTTAAAAGGCACCACAGAAAAAGGCCCGAGAGAGATATGTTTGGAATAGTGAATGGGACTGAGGATCCAAATATTCCCATAGAGACCACTTTGGTTCAATTGGATTGAATGGATCCAAGCAAAATAAGACAACCTCTTGACTTAATCAGCCATTTGGAATCACCTAAAAAATCGGAAAAGCAAGTACATAAAGAGTCCAAATCTACTCTTCATCCGTAACAGAGGTTACACCAGCTCTCACAAACTACCTACTGTGCTCCCACTAATTTTTCACATCAAACACAAATGTGCAACAACCGAAGCTCATTCTTCCCTCCCCCTTCCAACTATGGAATAAGTTCCACCACACAAATTTGGAGACCCAAAATACATGCTTAAAATCATCACCTAAAATGCCATCACTACAAGCAATTAGTAGAAGATAATTGACCAACATCTTTCTTTAAACATGCAGCGCCTATGTACAACGATTTGCCGAATCCAAATCAACCTGTCAACAATAAGTCTGTCCATGTCATCTACACCCCACACAAAGATAAGCTACCTTGGAATATACACTTAGAAGAGTAAATCCCTATAATGAAGAAGACTTCTCATGCCCATAAAAGGCCAAGCACAGAGCAACTCAATCTTGACCTCCCTAATCTTATAATATCATCCTTCTGAAAAGATCAACTAACATACCAAAACAGATTCTTATGTGTTATTACATTAGCAAAACCTCAGTTGCCAGATACCTTCCCCGAACCCCTGAACGACCGCGAGGCAATAGAGCCATCCCAAACTATAGCTAGGCTGGATTTACAATAATGTAATGCATCACATCTTGGTTGGGTGCAAGTCCAAAGACAAAGCAAACATCAAGTCAAGACAGGAGGCACAGTGATAGGTGAGCAACAGCCAAATAACACTAATAAGAGCAAGAAAACAGACAAAACTGACCTCACACGACCGGACACTATGGATAAAAAGGATAAACACTGGTATCTAATTGAATACTCATGTACTATTTGTGATAAGAGGAGGAGAGACTCTCCATAAATTGCTGAATACTTACTTTCATCAAACACAACTACTCCATTGTTGCTTATTCCAAGAAACCTACTTGCACCATACATGTCACTAACTAGCTGAACACTATCTACTCTGATATAAGACAATTTAGTAGAGAAAGGCATCAATGGGATGCCGCCATATACAACTCACCAAACCAAAAGTTATCATCCACCAGATTCCACCAACACAAAAGTTCCTAATCAAGTTCCATGTCAAATAACTCCTGATACGTGCAAAATATTATCATTTTCCAGACAGTATCACACTCAGGTTCTCTGATAGCTATCCAAGGCATCCATGTTTCGATAAAAAAAATGTTCGGCATAATCGCAATATCTACTTTTGTTCCATCTCAGAGAGGGGCTGGCAGCTGGTAAATTACCATCAGAAACAAATAAAATGAGCACCTTTCAGATATTCAAAACACGTATATTTTCTAAATCAGTCAAAAGGGAGGGACACTTGAGTTAATCAAACAATGGGAAAGACGCATTGCCCTCAAGCTCGGCATACTTAGTAGATGCAAATGATGTCAAGAGAATCGGAAGTGGAAAATTAAGTTTAATCACAATGCCATATAACCGCATCAAATTTTTTTCCTCTGTATTAACACTCCAAGACTTGAACAAAACGAAGTAGGGATAACAGAAAAAAGAGAAAAGCGATAGCAAAAGACAATAGCAGCATAGCATAACCAAGTTGAAAAGTTTGTGTGCAAATTTTATCAAATTCAAGTTAAGCAGTGAACATTTATACTCTTGGTACCGCAACCAAAATTTGATCTCCCAAAACCACCAGTGGCTAAACTTAAAGGTGCAATCCAATCTAATTCACAGAGAAGTAAAATTCATATTACCCGAAACACAAAATTCGTCAACCACGGAAAGCAATAACAGAACCTATTTATAGCCATCCAACTCGATCAACACAAGTCGATCACTTTCCGATTGATACTTCGTTAACAGAAACAAAACAGGAAATAAACGCAACAAACATAAACCCTGAAAAACCACACTCTGTGCAAAAAGCTATCGATTAAAAATACATGAACAATTGATTACGAAATATCAAGTGTATCTCACCGCTTCTGAAGCCCTCCGCCTCTTCAACTTCATCTTGAAATCAACCCAACTCAAAACATTACACGATTCGAAGACACGACGGCGAATCGGTCGATGTGGTTGGTAAAGAGAAGTTTAAGACGAGTGGAGGAATGAATATGAAGTCGAATGAACCGAGAAAATGGGGAATTCAGGCCCCTTATACGGAGAGATGAGGAGATGGGTAATTGGATTGATATGAGCAAGAAGGAGGTATGATCGATTTTTCCTAGGGTTTTCAGAGAAGGGTTTTGGTTCCAACTGGCGATCGATTGGAACGAAGAAGACTACGAGAGAGAGAGAGAGAGAGAGAGAGAGAGTACAAGGGGGGGGATAATTTCTTAGCGGCAGCTTAATAGAGGCACGGGAGAAGGAGAAATTGGGAAAAAACTGGATCCTTCTTGGGTAAAATCGTCCTAATAATTATCTAAGGTTACAAATCTATGTGTGTATAAATAAATAAATAAAGATATATATATATATACACGCACACGTACACACATATGCATTACTAGTGTTATTCGTTGTATGTACACATAGCCACTTGTTTATTGATGTGTTCATCGACGTCCTCTAAAAATATTACTCTCTTTTATACAAACACACATGTGTGTGTATACATGTGTGTGTACGCACACGTAGCCACGTGTTTAACGTGTGTTCATTAGCGTACTTTATTAATATCACTCATTCTTTCTTATATATATTGATACTACTAGTGTTATTTGATTTGATGTACGTGTACGTAGCCACATGTTTATAGATGTGTGTGTTCATTGGCCTACTTTAAAAATATTACTCTCTTGTGTTTGTTACCGTACTCTTAAAATATTATTCTCTTTTTATCAAAACATCTTCATCATCTATTAAAAAGTTACTAAAATTGAATCTACATTTAAAATAGGTGAACAAACAAATAATTAGTAAATGAAACTTGAAAATATATGACCAGACCATAATTTCTAATTTCTAATATATATAATCCAAATATTTATTGTTTTAGTCAACTCGCACTCGTAAATAGAAAATAGTATTTGTGTAGGTAAAGTATTACAATTTCAAATAATGCCTTTCAAACACATTTTCAAACCCTACAAAATCGTAATACATTGTTTTAAGCAAACCAACCTTATTTATTTTTTCAAAAAAAACAATACAACTTTACGTAATAGGCTAAAATAATGAAACGGTGTTGTCCACTAATACGTCGATACGTGGTAAGAAAAAATCATCCTTTGTACTTGCCTTGTTCAGATCTCTGTAATATACACACTTCTGACATAATTTTATTTGTTTTGTTATTTTTTAGAATATGAAAATTAAATTGAGTAATTAACCTAAATACTTTATAAGCATGACATCATTATGTACTAACACTACTATTAACCGGTTTGAATTACCAAAATATCCTTGGGAACTATATTCTCCTCATGAGATATCTCAAATGTGTTCCAACCAATCAAATGGTTTTCTTCTTGGTGTGGGTAACCTAGTTCCTTATTGAACTTTTTTTTTTCTTTTCTTTGGAAAGGGTGCAAGGAAAGGGATTTCAATGAAAAAGTTGATTATTCCTTTATTTAGGTTCACTATTTTTTTAAATAAAAAAACCCCTCATACTTAACTTTTGACCCCTTTTTTTTCAATTTTGTTGAATTACACTGATCTCTCCTAAGGTCTTCAATAAGTATATAAAGCTCCTTTATAGTTTAAAAAATTACTCTGACCCTCCTTATTTTTTAAATTATTATACAGTTATCTTTTGCATTGTTAAAATCAATTAAACGTCATTAATCAAGTTATAAAAAATTTAAGTTTAGTTTTTTTTTATACAAAATAACGCATGTTGAATTCTTATTTCTTAAGATTTTTCTGAAAAAACTTCAAGAATTCAACATATACAATCTTGGACGCAATAAAATTGTATTGCAATTTAATTTGTCACAAAAATTAAGCTTAAAATTTAATAACTTGACTAACGACATTTAATAGACTTTTTTAACACGATAAGTAACGTATTTCCTTAATGCACCTTTTTTTTT
>JABCMJ010000860.1:0-33449 GCA_014822125.1 Arbutus unedo
AGTAAAAATTCAACAAAACATTGATGAATAATTTATATAGTATTATTTTAAACACCAAGTCAAATAATTAATTATAAAAAATCAGCAAAACATTGTTGAATATTCGGTAGTAATTCTGGGAAGAAATCAAATTCTGAAAATTTGTTTTACTTCGAAGTAATTTCCTAGGCAATTTTCAGGACTGCATGTATAAACAATTGAGCGTCTTTGTCATAGCACAACTCGAATACTATATACACACCATGGATCTTTTGAAAATATACATTTTCCTTTTGTGTGAATTTAATTAAATAATCAAGAGAGAAAGACAGAATCACTAGCAAATATATGCATAAATTCATATCGCAAAAAGTCTAAGAGGTCATTGTCCAGTTACTCCAAAATAAGTAACAATTTAAGACCCTCTACTAAAATTTAATATTGAATTGAATAGAGATTAATTATTTTAAACCCATTTTTCTTTAAGAGTATTGTTTTGAAATCCAATTAAACAACTAAAACCAAAATTTCTTTAGTAATTCAAAAAATAAGAAACAAAATACATTAGATAATATAAAAGGCTCTTTTTAGTATTAGACTTGTAATATTGTGATCTTTTATAATGCTATGTAATTTTTATAATATTATCTTCCAAATTATTATATATATTCTTTATGCTTACAAAATATAAACATATATTTTTTTAAATTTCACCTACGTCCCCAAAAACTAAACTTGGAGTTAGCCCTGCATAGCTCTGATAATATGTGTCCAACCAACAGTGAAATAACTCTGAAAAAAACAATTTATTTTGATTTTTGAAACAAAAAATGCATTTTATATGAAATTTAAAGTTTACAAAACAGAGTTTCGTTTAATAAAATCAACTCTTGCAAAATTTAAATTCATATAAAAACAATTCTTTTCCAAAAATGAAAACAAATTATTTTTTAAACAGAATTGATCCACTGCCAACTCGACAATTTTTTCAGATCTGGCCTCAACTATATATCCTCAGTAGCAGTGCTTGATTTCCACATAAAAAATGTCGGAAAACAGTCCCCAGAACATCCAAACACAAACACAAATGTACATTGAAAAACAATGTACATCTAAAGTTTCAAACACGTCTTTGTCTAAATGTATCGTGTTCCTACTCTTTCCAGATTTCTATCTAAATAAAAAACTCAATAAATTCAGCCGATTTAATTAAGCAAAAGGTCGTTTCATCTCACAAGTTTTAAGGGCAGTATGTAGTTCAGAAATCATGCTTTTATCCGAAACAATATCATCAACAGAAACCAAATATCAACCCATATAAACATATTTCTATCAAAATCTAAAGAAAATAAATGCTTCAAAAACCTCAACTCTTGAAAAAATTGATCGCTTTGCTTAACTGAAAATAAGGAAAAGAATAAAAGAAGGAAGAAGAAGAGATGTAGGTCATATCCAGGCCCCCAAATCAAAGCCGAGAGGACATCAGAGAGGGCAGACATGGAGACCTTGTTTTCCGATTTAATTTCCGTACACATAACCATGCTTCCTTCATCGTAAAAGTTCCAGAGCATCGGCTTAATTGTGCACAGATGATTCATCACTCGCTTAATCGAAGACAATATTACAAAACAAAACCAAGAAAGATTAATAGATATTCAAAGGTTATGACAAAACCAAAGGAAACCCTAAAATCAGATAATCAGAGAAAATGGGGAGAAATTGCCCACTCGAAACGAATGCCGAAACTTACTTATTTGCTTCCTTCAGTTGATATTTATAGACGCGGTGAGAGTCCTCCTAGGGTTTCGCCATCTTTTCTCGCACAGATTGGATTCTTTTGATGGGCTTGGATAGTTCTGAGGCCCGAGAGAAGCTCGGGCTCGGTCCTTAGTTTTATTGGGCCCAGAGTTAGCACTCTTCTTTGTGTACCAATGATGAGATAGTAACCAAAATTTGCTTGAAAAAACAATTCAAATTATAGAGTATAGTGTACATTTAAAGTTAGATCCACGCTAAACGTTTTTGCTCCTCTCTCTCCTCTCTCTTTCTAGCTGAATTCGAAGAGCACATCTTAATGGGGCTATTCACTGAGCAAGCCAACAAGAACATTCCCGCTTAGGCAGAGACTTTGGGACGCTTTCATCTTCACCAGGTTTAAAAATTAAAAATCGCATGCAATAAAACATTTATTGATGTACTTTTATCTAATTTTAATTTGTTAATTTTCTTGAATTAAATCATGATAATATATGTAATTATACAATATAAATAAATAAGGAACACAAGAACACATAATACACAAATATACATCAAAGAATTCCAAAGCGGGATGAAAAATCACCAGAGGAGAGTATACACTATAATGCAAATCGTAGAACAATAGAATTTCTCACATTTAAACCTAAACTACTCTGTGTTCATTCAGAATATTTTTTGTCGACTTCTCGTAAGCTACTCTGATAGATGTTCATTCAAGATTCGACAACTTATGATCTGTACACAAGACTCCTACTTAGATCTTCCTACAAGATGCCTCTAAATTACTTCAAAGGACTTTGCAAGAAGTTGAAGAACTTGATTCTTGAGATACGCTTAATCAAGATGATGCATCTTTAATTCATAAACGCTCTCCAGATTTTATCCACACAGTACAAACTGATATCTCACAAATTTTCTCTGTAGAACTACCCTAAATGTGCTGAATAATGTTATGAATGCTCAATGCTTTTATAGAATTTTTACAAGAATTCTTGAGTTCGCTCGAGCACGAAAAATATATTTTGTAATGTCCCGAATTTCGGACACATTAATTTAAAAGAGTGAAGTAACCAAAATATTATTATTTCATTGAAATACCAGTTTAATACAAGAAATAGTTGTAATACATTCAAAAATACTATTTTACATAAAAAAGGCTTTAAACTAAAGTCAGAGTAGTCTATATTAAGTTAGGTGAACCATGGCTCCACCGTATCTTCATCGGGGTAGGCGCTATCGTATGATGTATCATCTGGTCCAGCTCTGTCGTCATTAATACCTGGTATGAAACACTAGGGGTAGGAGAAAGTTGCGTCATAAGTTTTGACACTCAATAAGTTACTTTACCCTTAACTTCTCTTTTGAATGTTTTAGCATAATAACACGATGTGCAATATATAGAGTATGAAATAATCAAGTTCTACTGAAATCACGCGGTAAGATAAGTGTAGAAATAATAGATACGTGCTTTAAATTGAAATATCATAATTTAAATCATCTGAGTAATTATCACAGTGATTATCAGTCCCAAATGTTCCACGAGTCTTTGACTTGCATCAATATATTCTAAAGTATGACCACGTTATATAATCTCATCACTTGTTCCAAGAATGACCTCGTCATTATATTAAAATCAACATTTCTAAATCAGTGACCTCGTCATATATTCAGCATTTCTAAATTAATAGTTCTGAAATATGATGCTCCCGAACATAACGATCTCGATCGCCTGAGCAATCGATGCTTCCCAACCGCCATGTGCCCCAATCGCCTTGCTCCTGGTCATCATGTTCTCAATTAATATGCTCTTCCTAATATTATATCATTTTGCTACCGTGCTGGATAATATAAGTTTAAAATTTATACTAGAAGACCGTTACACTAAAAAAAAGCACAATGGGACAAAATATAATTTCGGTTCAAACATAACTTGGCTAAACGCATGACGCGACTAAATTACAGCGCTTGGGTGATACATAGCTTGGGTCCATCACATCTTTGATTAAAGTCAAAGCTCGACTCATGTCGCATCACGGGTACAAGACACACATAAATATTTTCACAGAAAATATATCCACAACAACTAAACGTATACCATTATCAGTGTATTTAACGATCGAGTATCCATGGGATACCCTGATTATCAACAATTGATCATCGTCCAAGTAATTAGGGTACGTTCATGGTAATTCATGCTCAATAAGTATTTAAACGATTTAACGGTAATTACACAACAATAAGACTGATGTGTACTAAATAGATTTCTGTAATTAACTAAACATTAGAAGTTTATTTAATGATGCACATGACAAGATAAATATATTTATAAAATGAGTTATAATTTTTATAATTTTTTCAAAAAGAGTGAAAAGATAGGTAACTAAAAAGGCGTAACAAGAGGAGTTTAAATGTTAATAAGTAATAAGAATAGTTTAATTCTTTTAATAAACTATGGGTAGTTTAATTATCATAAAATAATTTTTTAAAATATATTTAATCTACAATACGGATATAATTAATAACTAAAAATATCAGATAAAAATCTAATATATCGAAAACTGGTTAATTTCAATCAAACCCCCCAACCGGTAGTGGATTTGGTAGGGGATCCGATCGTTTGGCTAGAAATCTAGCTAGGCGAGCAGACCCGGAAAAAGTTCGCCAGCCTCTGTAACTCGTTGTTTCTCATCCAACAAAGCTTCGTTAAGGCTGATATCATATGAAAATATTCAAAATGGACTCAAGAGGAGAGGATTATAGTTGGTTTGAAATTTGAGGAGTTTCGGATGAGTTTTAGGTGCCGTCTTGGTTCGGCAAAATTTCGTCAAAATTTCTTCTTCCTCTTCTCTCTTGCTCTTCTC
Source organism: Arbutus unedo (assembly GCA_014822125.1). NCBI lineage: Eukaryota > Viridiplantae > Streptophyta > Magnoliopsida > Ericales > Ericaceae > Arbutus > Arbutus unedo. Next base: position 4,599 of record JABCMJ010000860.1, read on the forward strand.
TTCCTCTGTTCTTTTGCTCCAAGCTCTTAGATGTTTTTGGTGTGTGTTTTAGAAGAGGGGAGATGCTCTATTTATAGTCAAAGGTGGGAGTGAGATTGAGGGTGGAGATCTTCCGGTGAAATTTGACGGAAGGGGTGAGCATAGCCATGGATGATGTCAGTAGGGGAGGGGTGGCAACAAGTATAAGGGAGCCTGCAGGTGGCAGGGGCTGGTGGTGGATGAGAGTAATGGGAGAGAGACGGCTGGCGAGGGAGCTGATAGGGAAGAAATACAAGAGAGAGAGAGAGAGGGAATCCAAGAGGGAGAAAAGAGAGAGAGAGAGAGAGAGAGAGAGAGAATATATATATTGTAATACCCTGACCTGATTTAATTATTTAAGTTTAGAAATAACGTGGATAATTACGATTATCACATAATTTATTTTTATTTTTATTTTATTCTTTGATTTAGAAAATTCGATTTCAAGATCTATGTTCATTAAAAATGTTAATTTTAAGACGTTTTGAGATGTTAGCCTAATAATGAATACTCACATGAGAAATCTGAGCACGCCATGATAATCCTTTATTTTTCTGAGTCACCCGGTCCATTTTCATATTTTTCAAAAATTAGTACCGGAATAGTTTCTCGGGATCGCGTAACGTTTTGCGTTCACGCACGCAATCGAGCCCTTGACCGATGGAAATCTATATAGTTCAAATCATAATCTTTTTTTTTCTTTAATCATGAGGAGTGTTTTTCGCATTTGATTATGAATCCTATAGTCTATATATATTTATTTTCTTTTTCTTCCAAGTAATACATAATACATACTTTCATAATGAAAGCATGCATTTTGGCATCCCTCCCCTCACTTCTCTCTCAGGGCTCTTTCTCTCTCTCTCTCTCTTTTTAATTTTAGACATCTTCTTTGTCAACTTCTTCTTCTTTTTCAATTTCCACCACTTTCTACCACTACACCATCACCACCTCTACATTACCATTTATACTAGGACACGCCGGATTCCCATCTAGACCACCGTATTCGCAGCCCGAACCACCATGTTCGGCCACCAAATTTTTCGGCAAGAAAAGAGGTATAAACGCATATTTTTATGTAAGTTTGAGTTGTGAGATCTTAATGTTTTAAATAGTTTAATCTAGATTTTATTTTTTGAAATCATAGTTGAACACTTAGCCTTCAGAATAGATGGAATGGATCGACCCTCGGGCCATTAGAACCCATAGAAATCGTGCTACAAAAGTCACTCACAACCTTGAGAAAACTGTCTTCTTTTTCCAGATTTTTCAGATTTTTTGTCAATTTCAGAGACTTAGATCTTGATGTTTTGGTGCTTAAATTATGTTTTGCAAAAGACGAAAGTTTGACATAAATACTTTATCTTAAACATAGACGGAATGGATTTGCTCTATGACATTTTGAACTCATTAAAATCATGCTATGAAAACGACTTGCAGCCTGATGAACACTAGTTTTTCCAGATTTTTCTATATATTTTTGTCAACTTTGGACCCTTAGATTTTGATGTTCGGAGGGTCAAAATCTATTTCTTAAAAGATAAAAATTGTGGAAAAATATCAACTCTTGAATTTAGACTAATTAGATTTTTCTCGAGACCAACGTAGCTCACGAAAAACAACCCCCAAGACGCTACGAAAAACAGTCTCCTTTCTGGGTTTTTCTCTCTTTAGAAATCCGATTTATGTGCTCACTTAAATTGCCACATCCGTTAGTCGAATCACGAAATTGGCTATACCACAATGAAATTAGAGTTAAATAATGTGTGGGCCAAGTCTCGGTCTCGGTCTCTGGTTTCGGAGACTGGAGAGTATAATTACCAAAATGCCACTCTTACTTATTTTCTAGCCTATTGACATTAAAATCACCACACGAATGGACCGACTATGGAATTAGACTTTGAATGTGAATAAGAACTGAAAATAATGTAGGTTGGGTCTCGATTATATTTTTGGATGGCTGATAGCAAAATAATGAAGATACCCTTTTACGATTTAAGCAACCGGCGACTGAACAATCGAACGTGGGTCATCCGAGCCCTAGAATATACAAATGAGATTAATAACTAAGTAGTAAAATTGACCAAATCTCGAGAAAGCGCTTGGGTCTATTTGTTTAATTTGGGTAAAATGACCGCTTTGGCCTAGAATCCGAATTAGACTTTGTGCCCTTACGAATTGAGGAGTCCGAATGACTATGCGACTCGAGTCACTAAGTTAGTATATACTTCTAAGAATTATTCGCAATAAGTGCTTTTTATTTATTATGGTAGATCTGGAAATTGGAGATCATCGGGTCAAATTAATGTAAAGGAAGTACGGCTAATTTCAGGTGAGTCTTGCATATGACTTGTTTACTTGCATTTTAAAATCAAAATGAATGATTTGTTACTTCGATCCATGTCATTAAGTAAGTAAGCATTGTATTGATGATAAACTAAGTATGATAGATTAAGATTTTAAAAAGAATCATGATATCATCAAAATATGGAAATATTATGGCATGATTATGAGATCAATACAACGCCCTGTCCGCTAGGGGGCAGATGAAAATTCTATCAATGAGGTGAAGTGATAAGGGTGGGGATTATTAACCAGGTAATTCAACGGGTGATATCACGCCGACTATATATTTGGGGCCGCTCCCTAATTTACTGGTGTTAACGTAGATCATACAATGTTGCTATACATGGTTACAACGTAAGCCTAAAAGCTGAATTCATACGTCATATAATATTATTTTTTGATAATTGTGCATGGTTACAGTGTAAATCTAAAAGCTGGATTCACATATAACAGGATGTTATCGTTTAATTATAATTGATTTCAAGAATACAGATTATGTTAATACGGAAGTTAGTAAACTTGTCATATCTAGACTCACACTAGCCTAGTGCTAATGTAATTGTTGATGCAACATGTTTTAATAATGATGCTGATCATGCTTGAATTCTGCAAGTTATATTGGAACTAAAGTTATCCTTTGTGATCCTTAGACTTAGCATATTTTGATGTAGTATGACCTTAGTCGAAATATTTATTTGTTGACCGGTTAGGATTTTGGGCCGTAGTCATGGTTTGTAAGCCCATAAGGGTCATATTATTGCATTTTATTTTATACACTGAACTCTGGAAATAAATTTTATTTTTCACATTCTGATATCAGATATGTTGATAGAAAATTTCTAAATTGGTCTATTTTTTGAAGGCCTTACGAGTTTCACTCGTGGCTGGTCACGTGTCTTAACCTTTACGGGACGGGTCGTGACACACACACACACACACACACACTATTGTAATATATATACATACATATATAGTAAGTCTATAAAAAGAAAATGCGCACATATACACACACACACACACACACACACACACACACACACTCTATATAATATACTAATAATAATAAAAGGGGAAAACACATAATATATATATTAAGATATATATGCATGCGTACTCAACGAAAATTATATATGTGGAGTAATTAATAAAATACTCTCAAACTATATTAAAAACTTGGCTCATTACATATCGGGAGACAAACGATCATGCCTTTTACTCCAGATGGAAATTGAGGACCCATCCACAATACAAATAGATCGAGTAATAGGTGTAACGGGGGAAGCACAGGTAGACAGCTCATCGATCATATGATTATTAGCTCTAGAATCCAAAATCCAAGTGGGAGGGCTGGACTCACCATGAAGAGTGGTAGGAATACCTATAGCGATAGTGGCTATGGGGCCGGTAGGGAGATAGAGCAAGGCCCAAGTGCGACTATAGCTGGGCAATTTGTGACTGAAGCTAACTCAAATCCACTGAAACATGTATGAGAGGCATCTCGGCGATGGCCCTTGTACAAGGAGAACCTCGGCCATGACCACCACCATGGGCACTACCATGGCCATAGTCCCGGTTTCGAAAAAATTATTGCTTTAATGTGGGATGAAGAGAAAAACAACGATCTATGAGGTGACCGGTTTGGTGGCAATGTTGACAATAAAGGCGGGTCCTTGAAGGAGCGACAAAGGCCATCTGATTAGGAGCAAGTGATTGTGTCTTAGAATGTTGCGGTGCAGATCGAATCCGGCATTGTAGTTCATCACCATCCGCAGTAGAAAATGCCTCACACAGAGGAGGCAGAGGAGAGATTTTTAAAATCTGAGTTCAAAGAGACTCAAACTCAGGTTTCAAACCCATCAAAAATTGGTAAGTGTGATGACGATCTACGCGCTTGGACTCGACAGCGCCATCATTGGAAAAGTCACTAAAAGACTCATCCTGAGCGAGCTCTTCCCATCTGGTTTGGAGATATCCAAAATAGTCAGAAACAGAAAGTCCCAGAGCAGCATGAGAGGCATGATAGAGATCCTGATAGAGATCAAAGATTTAAGAATCACAGTGAGCATGAGCGTACATTTGTTGCAAGGCTCGTAATAAGCCAGAGACGGTCTCATGATACATAAACATGTGATAAACTTGAGACTCCATTGAGTTGAACATCCAACCCAAAATAATACAATGGTCTACATCCCACTCCTCAAGTTTAGGATCAGACGCAGTTGTCTTAGGTTGCTTTCCAAGAATCCGCTCAATCTTGCGTTTTTCACTGAGGTAGAGACGAAAAGAATGACCCCAGACGCAGTAATTCTTTCCATTCAACGACACGGTCGTGACATGTTGAGCGGGTTGGGAATGGGAAAGAAAGGGAACCATAGGGGCAGTTGGAACCAAACCAGTAGACAGAGCAACGTCCTTTCCCATATCCATCGAATGGAGCGAGAGAAAAAGATTGGAATCATAGCTAGACAATGATGAAAAATTACCCAAATAAGCCGTAAAGTATTGCTCGGAAAAAAACAACAACAGTAAGATAGAGATCACGGCTGAAAACTTGACTAAACAAACGGGGGTAACCGGACACTCAGTTACCCTGATAGTAAACTAAGAGCACAAGATTGCACTAGGTCATCACAAGCAGCCCAACTGGGGCAAATAGGGGTAGCTGAAGGCTGATAGGGCAAAGCTGAAGGCTCTATTGTGTGCGCAATGGGACCCAGGGGAGACCAGCGACCAAGCTGGGAGGGGCTGCCAGGGGATGAAAAACGCAAGATTGGGTGGATTATTGGGAAGCAACACAAGCGAGCTGCGTATGATCCCAAACTTGAGGAGTCTAATCCAAAACTTGAGGAGTAGGACGTAGACAATTGCATTATTTTGGGTTGGATGTTCAACTCAATGGAGCCTCAAGTTTATCATATGTTTATGTATCATGTATCACGCTCTCGTTTTTCAACATATTATAACCGTAATTTACCATAATCAAAACCTCATACTACTCAATACCTAACCCAATTTCTCAAATCATTTCCTTTAAATGAAATACCGTCAAAGCCAAGTTCAAAGATATTATATCAAATAGGCAAAATCCCTGCCCGTTACTTATATCAAAATAGATTACTAAAGTTAAATATTTATATTTTCTTTCAAATACAAGACTAACTCAACAATAAGTTGTGTTACATCTTTCAAAATTAGTTTTAAGATGCTGGGTATCTCTTATCAAACTCTTCGAAACATGCGTCATAAAATGCATCTCACGTGCCTCATGCTAAGTATCCAGAATAACACCTGTAAAACAATAGAGTGAGCTACACAGCCCAGTAGGAATGTCTACACAAATAATATGTGTACGTGAATTGATATGGCGTATAGTATAATTAATAAACAACAACACAAATATGAACTTATACGAAGTACATAATAAACATAAACAACACACACTAGTTATGTCTCAACCCCTCTTCTCCCAAATCAGATTTTGTCGAGTCCAAGGGTCCCCCAAATGGTCTCAACATATCTCATTACATGCGTGTGTACAAATTAAATTCCTAGGCTCAAGCCCCGCCACTAAAATCTTGAAACACATAAAAGAAAAGAATCAAACGCATATCACATAACATATTCCAAATAACTATTTTTAAAACGAAATTTTTTTCGGGTCCTTACATTCTCTCCTCCTTAAAAGGAATTCCTTCATCGAAATTTTAACCAAGTATGTCGACACCGATACCTTTCAATAATGTTAACTTACAAGACACATATACACCGTCATGTTCTCAATATCATTATACAAGACACTGATACTTGTTTAGCAATCGAACAGATCAAACCATAATGCTACAACCGACTCGTGCACGAACCTTGCTCAACGAGTAAACAATCAACGATATATGACAAATCTACTATATTTATCCAATCGTACTAACACAACTCTAACATAAGCCATGCTTGACGAATATTCAAATTTTCACGGCTAAACAAGTCCACGTGTCACTCAATTATGTAAAAAAAAAAAAAGACAACTCATGCATATATATCATGCCCAATGAGTACACACCACGAGACATAAGCATGTCCTAAAGATCGAATGGTCATGTAAATATAAATTTATCTTGACAATGCTCCAACTAGCACACAAGTAGAATGACTCAACAAGTCTGTAAGGTTGAAGAAATCAAGTCTATACCGACATATCTCAATAATGCCAACTTGCAGGTACCAATAACAATGCAACGAGTCTACATAATCAGACAAAATGTACCAAAATAATTCTTACATCAACAATGCCAAATCAGTCTACACCCATCGTGGCTCTACAAGTCCATTAAATCAAAATGAATGTGCCAACACGGCTCACACATCCATATCTAACTATCATGATAGCCACGTCCATAAAATCAAGTAAAACATGCCATTGGACTCATGCATCAACAACACCAACTAGTATGTCATATGCCCATAACTATCAGGTTCACTACTATCATGTTCAAATAAAACACAATGCTCAAGTCGTAAATAGGTACAACCCTCAATTGGATAGAATGGATATGAATCCCACAAACATGAATGACCTCATGAAATGTAGACGGCCAATGGGGAAAGGCCCACTCCTCATATGGTTCCTCCTGATACACAATGGTTATAAACAAGTCTCCAAAGTAGTGTAGGTTTCAAAGGTGTGAACTATCCCTTCCTCTTGTGCATTCCTACAAAGGAATTTCCATACTTAATTTCTCCGCTCCCATTCAAGTGGTAGGGTCTCACTCACCCGAGTCGACGTCGGCGATAGAACAACCGAATGGCACAAGGTCACCCTCTTCCCGGGCTTTTCAAAGTGTAACGCTTCAAACTCCATGTCGCACCAATCTCGTAATCTACTTCTTCGATTTCCCTCAATCTTGCAATCACTAAACGACATGCAGACACAAAGGTAGTAGTGGCACTGGGTAGCAAATCTATTGGGCATTCAACTTCTCTCTCGTAATCATCTATCAAACATCATAAATAATCTATAAAGATTCTCCACATGCGGATACACACATTCTCATCTAACAATAAATGTACTGATAAAACTCAAAAGATTTGACTCTAACCATTGCCAACATTCTTCAACAACTTCGAAACAACCATCTTTGAGTGAACAAGCTAAATACAACGTTCAGAATAAGCAATTACAATATGAAACCTAGACAATCAGTCAAGACATAGAACAAAATCAAATCCCAACACCTCTGAGCTATAAGGTCAAGGATGGCATGGTCAATCGAAAATATTACATTCACTAGTCTCACATATGTGGTCAACTATCAGTCTCTCTCCAAAAGGCATGTCAACAGATAGTGGGTAGTCAAGATGCTCGGCTCCCAAGCCCTTAGATTCCTTTATACGTCTCCTGACAATTTTACGCTCCTTGCGTATACCAATTCTCTCGTAACATCTATAACTCAAATATTAGCACCCGATACAACTGATGGACTGAGTAGGTTGACTTCGAAGAGTGTCGTTACAAACTCCTTGCAAACACTCTCGGGACAGTCAGTAGTTCTACACACTATGTCCAACCTTCTCATCGTCCTCCTCACAAGGGACCTCTACTCTTAAACTAACTACCTTGTCTAGATGCACTTCGTTGTAATGATCTCTCGGACTTAAATTCCACCCATCTTACTCCACACCATCGGAGGCATATTACCACAAAGTTAACAAGGTGCTCAGAAGGCCAGTCAATCTACATCACAAGGCCAACGCGTACAATAAGTTTTCAACATGGGTCAACAACACTATACCACTCTTACGAAAAGAGAATACAATGTCAATGTATGTCATGCACACAAGCACATACAAACCAAGCTAATATGGAACATGAGCCAAATGCAACATGTTTAAACCTATAAGACACGAAGTCTTCTCACGGTCTCAAGGTATTCTAACTCACGCTCTGATACCAAGTTATCACGCCATTATTTTTCAACATATTATAACCGTAATTTACCATAATTAAAACCTCACGCTACTCAATACCCAACCCAATTTCTCAAATCATTTCCTTTAAATGAAATACCATCAAAGCCAAGTTCAAAGATATTACATCAAATGGACCAAATCTCTGCCCATTACTTAGATCAAAATAGATTACCAAAGTTAAACATTTACATTTCCTTCCAAATACAAGACTAACTCAACAATAAGTTGTGTTACATCTTTCAAAATTAGTTTTAAAATGCTGAGTATCTCTTATCAAACTCTTCGAAACATGCGTCATACAATGCATCTCACGTGCCTCATGCTAAGTATCTAGAATAACACTTGGAAAATAATAGAGTGAGCTACACAGCTTAGTAGGAATGTCTATACAAATAATATGTGTACGTGAATTGACATGGCATATAATATAATTAATAAACAATAACCCAAATATGAACTTATACGAAGTACATGATAAACATAAACAACACACACTACTATCTGACAATACCCTTTGTTACTCATTCAACCGTTCCTCATTATCGACTCATTAATCGTTCACCGTGTTATAGTACCGGTTTGTTACCCATTACCCATTACTCCTCTCCGATCCATCTCTCATTCCATAACTCATGTTTCCTCGTCATTGTGTCCCAAATCTACTATCAAGTTAACACTTCCATCCATACGTACACTTACTAGATTGTATCTCACATCTCATGTTCCACAAACATAGTCAATGCATTTTATTTCACATCAAATCGTCATGTGTTAATGCAACATGATCACCCAAACAAATTCGGAATCTGTACTAACAATTCTATAGCACCGACTTATCACCAAACGAATAATTTAATCAATATACAACTCACGTGTATTCTTAAACTTTTCCTATCATGGGTTATTTATCATCCCTAGCACAACACCCTAAGGTGGCTAGTCATGGCATTATTATGATACCTAGCACTCTCCCGAAGGAGGCTAGTACGTCTTTTCATGTCGCCCCTTGCCTTTCTCCGAATGGAGGCTAGTATAACATTTCATCTTATTTCTAGCACACTCCGAATGGAGGCTAGCATCTCATTCCTAGCACGCTCCAAATGGAGGCTAGTACATCATTTCATACCATTCCTAGCACACTCCGAATGGAGGCTAGTCCATTAAGTCATATCACTCCTCCATTTGGGGGACCCTTAGACTTGACAAAATCTGATTTGGGGGAAGAGGGGTGGAGACATAACCCTCACTCTTGCAATTCCCTCTCTCTTTTTCTAAGCCAAGCTCTCCATTCTCTCTAAGATTTTAGTCGATTCAACCGACCAATTCCAAATTCTTTTGAGATTTAGAGTGACCTTGATGTGCTCTATCCATATCCGAAGCTTGATCGTGTTTCCGAAGCTTGAAGGAGAAGATTTGAAGCTCGGTGGACTCGTGGAGCTAGAGCTTTCGGTTTGTTATCAAATCTCACGATTCGAAGCTTGAGGTAAGGATGTCTAACCTTTATTATGTGTTTAAAAATTATTTTGGTAGTTATTTGGAACCTTGGATGCGTTTTGAAACCTTTGGAAGAAGTTGAAAAAATTTGTCAAAAATCTACAGATCGCATGGTGGCGTCCGAACGGGAGGTATTAGCGTCTGGACGGCTGACCCAGAGATTTGGGCAGAGGGCTGTCCTGAGGCATGTCTGGACGGGATTAAGGGATGTCCGGATGGGAGTGACTTGTGTCCAAACAGGACAGTGATGTCTGGATAGATTTATGGAATTTTGTTCTAATAGCTTTGGTTATCCTAGATTTTGCCTTGGGTACCCTCAAACTTTGTTTTAAGCTTTATAGATGATCCTTTTCATATTCAATTTCCATGGTTACCTTTAGAGTCATTGTATTTGTGTGGGTGTGCCTATGGATTAAGAATCTAGCTAGTATGTAAAGAGTTCAACTTCCATATTATTTTCTTGTCCGTTCATTTATGGTCTAGGTTGGACGAAACTTAATTGACAAGTTATGAACTTATGATATACCGTGTAAGCTTGAGAACTTTATATACCTTTGACACGATAGGGATGAATATTGAGGCAACATCTTGGGTCATATACCTATAGTGGGATGAAGTGATTTTATGAGCTAGTCTCGTTGGAAAGTGTGATAGGCATGAGATATGTGTTGACCTCCATGGGAGTGGTGATAGGTATGACTATTATTTTAACTTACTTGCGAGAGTGTGCTAGTCTTTCAAATACAAGACTAACTCAACAATAAGTTGTGTTACATCTTTCAAAATTAGTTTTAAGATGTTGGGTATCTCTTATCAAACTCTTCGAAACACGCGTCATACAATGCATCTCACGTGCCTCATGCTAAGTATCCAAAATAACATCTATAAAATAATAAGGTGAGTTACACAACCCAGTAAGAATGTCTATACAAATAATATATGTACGTGAATTGACATGACATATAACATAATTAATAAACAATAATCCAAATATAAACTTATACGAAGTACATGATAAACATAAACAACACACACTACCGTCTGACAATAATACCCTTTGTCACTCATTACCGAATCATTAATTGTTCACTGTGTTATAGTACCAGTTTGTTACCCATTAACCATTACTCCTCTCCGATCCATCTCCCATTCCATAACTCATGTTTTCTCGTTATTGTGTCCCAAATCTACTATAAAGTCAACACTTTCACTCATATGTACACTCACTAGATTGTATCTCACATCTTTCGTTCCACAAACATAGTCAATGCATTTTATTTCACATCAAATTGTCATGTCCTAGTGCAACACGATCACCCAAACAAACTTAGAATCTGTACTAACAATTCTATAGTACCGACTTATCACTAAACGAATCATTCAATCAATATACAATTCACGGGTATTCTTAAACTTTTTCTATCGTAGTTTATTTATCATCACCAGCACAACACCCTAAGGTGGTTAGTCATGACATTATTATGATACCTAGCACTCTCCCGAAGGAGGCTAGTACGTCTTTTCATGTCACCCCCAGCCCTTCTCCGAATGATGGATAGAACAACATTTCATCTCATTCCTAGCACACTCCGAATGGAGGCTAGCATCTCATTTCATATCCTTCCTAGAACGCTCCAAATGGAGGCTAGTACGTCATTTCATACCATTCCTAGCACACTCCGAATGGAGGCTAGTCCATTAAGTCATATCACTCCTAGCACGCTCCGAATGGAGGCTAGTCATACAATTTTTGGATTTTATCAATCTATTAACATATGTGTGACGTTTTAAGTGTCTTACATTAGTTAGAGTAAGTCTTAACGTCCTGTGCAGTTTCAACAATCTACAGAAAGACAATAATGGAGAGTTTGTCTCAGGATTCCATATAATTCCCACAATGAATGAGAAGCTGATGATTAAAGCATGAAAATGACATACAGTCTAAAGCGTACAAGAAAACAAGCTCGGAAGGCATAAGAATAATCATCCACCACGTATCACTTATCAATCATTCCACATCACCCCAATGTGCATGCATCTCAATGAATCTCATGATCATTTACATTCTATCGTAGCGCATCAATGACCACGGGTTAATATGAATGACCAAGGGTGGACTAGGCAACTCAAGCATAAGGGTTAGTCATTCTACTTCTCCCCCTCAAACCATGGCGTGGCATATCGACATATAGTAAGACAAGGTCGAACTTCATACTATGGAGAACAATGAAACTTTTTACACCATTAGATTAAGATGATCCCCTCAGGAAATCATTTCATGAAGAATAGGTCTATGGACACAGGACCTCTCTTACAACCGTCTCCACAATGTTACTCAGAACCATGGTTAAACATAAACACTCCATAGGCTAAGTCTCGTCATGAAATAATCCGATACGTAAGTAATAATGCTATCTTCTCAATCCAACCATCGATTTAATAACTTCTCAATTCACATAGCATGTCTTGTGCTAGTCACCTCTCCTATCACCTCACCTGATGGTGGCTAGACAAGTTATGTTATCTACTAGCACACTCTCCCAAGTAAGTTAAAACAATAGTCGTACCTATCACCACTCCCATGAAGGTCAACACATATCTCATGCCTATCACATTTTCCGACGGGACTAGCTCATACAATCACTTCATCCCACTATAGGTATATGACCCAAGATCTTGCCTCAATATTCATCCCTATCGTGTCAAAGATATATAAGGTTCTCAAGCTTACACGGTATATCATAAGTTCATAACTTGTCAATTAAGTTTCGTCTATCCTAGACCATAAATGAACAGACAAGAAAACAATATGGAAGTTGAACTCTTTACATACTACATTCCCAATCTATAGGCCCACCCACACAAATACAACGAATCTAAAGGTAACCGTGACAATTGAATATGAAAAAGGATCATCTATAAGGCTTAAAATAAAGTTTGAGAGTACCCAAGGTAAAATCTAGGATAACCAAAGCTATTAGAACAAAATTCCATAAATCCGTCCGGACGCAAATCACTCCCGTCCGGACATCCCTTAATCCCGTCTGAACGTCCCTCAGGATAGCCCTTTGCCCAAATCTCTAGGCCAGCCATTCGGACGCCAATACCTCCTGTCCGGACGCCGCCGCACAATTTGTAGATTTTTGACAAATTTTCTCAACTTCTTCCAAAGGTTCCAAAACGCATCCAAAGTTCCAAATAACTACCAAAACAAGTTTTAAACACATAATAAAGGTTAGGCATCCCTACCTTAAGCTTCGGATCGTGAGATTTGATGACGAACGGAAAGCTCTAGCTCCACGAGTCCACCGAGCTTCAAATCTTCTCCTTCGAGCTTCAAAAACACGATCAAACTCCGGATATGGATAGAGCACGTCAAGGTCACTCTACATCTCAAAAAAATTCGGAATTGATCGGTTGAATTGACGGGAATCTTAGAGAGAAGGGAGAGCTTAGTTTAGAGAGAGAGAAAGAGGGAATTGCAAGAGTGAGGGTTATGTCTCCACCCCTCTTCCCCCAAATCAGATTTTGTCAAGTCTAAGGGTCCCCCAAATGGTCTCAATACATCTCATTACGTGCGTGTGTACAAATTAAATCTCCGGGCTCAAGCCTCGCCACTAAATTTTCAAAACACAAAAAAAAAAAAAATCAAACGCATATCACGCAACATATTCCGAATAACTATTTTTAAAATGAAAAATTTTCCAGGTCCTTACATCATGAGACCGTCTCTGGCTTATGGCGATCCTTGCAATAGATGTATGCCTATGCTCACTGTGATTCTCGAATCTTTGAGCTCTGGCAGGATCTCTCTCATGCCTTTCAAACTGTCCTAGGACTTTTTGTTGCTGACTATTTTGGATATCTCCAGACCAAATGGGAGGAGCTTGCTTAGTTTGAGCCTCTTAGTGACTTTCCCAATGATGGCGTTGTCAAGCCCAAGTGCCTAGATCGTCGTCACACTTACCAATTTTTTATGGGTTTGAAACCCGAGTTTGAGACTCTTCGAACTCAGATTTTGAACATCTCGCTTCTGCCTCCTCTGTATGAGCCATTTGCTATTGCAGATGGTGATGAACAACGACGCCAAATTCAATCTAGACCGCAACCTTTTGAGACACCATCACCTGCTCGGCTGGAGGGTGGTTGGCGACTGGGGAAGGCTCTTATACAAAGTAGAAAAGATAGAACTTTGTATTCAACTCAATTATATTTCTTTTTATTTATGAATGATACAAGCATCCCTTCTATAGGGAGAGATGGAGTAATGAAAAGAAACATTACATTTAAGAAAATAAAAGAAGAAAGAAAATAATACATGCAATGAAACAAAATAATAGCTAATATCTCCTAACAAAGGGAGAGATAAAATTATACGTAAAGAATAGGTCTACATGACTAAATACTAACCTATGAAAGTAAATCCTAATTCTAACAATAATTAATGGAGGATGTAATTGATTTCCTACTTTGGAAACAACAAAATGATATTCACATTGCCATTTTTATTATTTGCACTCATTTTTTTTGTATTTATTGATGTGGACTAAAGAGATACAATTATGCCTAAAGAATAGGTCCACATGACCAAATACTAATTTAGGAAAGTAAATCCTAATTCTAACAATAATTAATGGAGGATGTAATTGATTTCCTACTTTGGAAACAACAAAATGACATTCACATTGACATTTTTATTATTTGCACTCTTTTTTTTTTTTTTTTGTCTTTATTGATGTGGACTAACAACATTAATGCCAATAAGGCCATTTTATGTATGAAAACTTAACATGTGAAAAGGTAATGTTGTACTTTCGAATGAGCCTAAAAATAATTGTCTTCTGAAAATGAAAACAATATAAGATTCTTAGGCTCTTCAATAGTACCAACAATAAAATGCATTTAGTTAGCATTTTTGTAAAATACCACACAGTGGAGGGTGATGTCGATTTATCCACGCTTCCATTCCTTATGTAATTCCAAATGTAAGGTAGATCCTTGTGCAATATTCCAAATGTAAGGTAAGTATTTGCATCTTTAACATGCCTTGATTCATACGTCTTGAATAACTGCATGCGCCTTTCGTTTGCCTGTGAAATTCTCAGGTATTTGCTCTACATCTTCTACAGTTTCTTTGTCTAGCCTAAATTTCACTACCTGCCCATGCATACACACTCTCATGAGACCATCTCAAATTTAAGTCAAAGCACCTTTTTCTATCATCTACTCCAATGAAAAACTCATTTTTTATATCCAAGTTGATAATATACATAAACAAGTGAAGAGTTTAATTTGTTTCACTCTTCCCCTTTGTTTACCACTCCCACAATCCTTCCTATCTCTAACGCCCAAGAAATCTCCTTCACCACCATTCTCACATGCTTCCATCATCAACACCAGGTACCAACCACCATGCGAGCTTCAAATTAGAAAGATGTTGATTCGCACTCCTCAAATCTACGCCCTTTGTGAAGTTCAAATCAACTTTGTATGAATTCAAATCAAGCATCAGAGCTCTATTTAAAGGATTTTTGCTCAAATTTTACATTTGGTAAGGATCTAGGCAAGAGCTGATCAAGTTGCTTTCAGTAGCTTTGCTTGCTTAGCTTCATTATGTGACATCTCAACTTCTTGACATCTGCTTGTTTGAGAGGTTTCAACATGAACTCTTGAGCTCCTTCCTCTAAGCATCTGCATGTTTGCAAAATGAAAATTTTGTAAGGAATCATGTGAATTACTCGCAACAACAAGCAAAACTTACTATACATCATCACGAGATAGGTCAAGCAAAATATGAAATATTTTTTAAGCGGTAGCACTAACTTCTTAATTCGAGTTGGCACATTCTCAGAAGACACTATTACTACTGGTATATCTTTCAAGTCTGATGATTCCTGTCATGAGGCAGAATAAAAAGGTTAGATGAGTATGTCGAAAAATTTCATCAACTTAGTGAATGTGTGACATGAAATGATGATTAAATTGTGGACGGGGGGTGTATATATGTACCGAATTCATCGATCAATGCAGTAACAAAAGGATGGATGGTATTAAGAACAAACTAATTGATAGTTCATTCATTTGTTAATGTTCAACATGGGCTGTTGTCTCACCTTGATTTTTTTAAGCAGCTCATACCCTGTCATTCCTGGCATACAATAATCAGTAATAATCAGATTTACTTTTGATTCCTGCAAAAGTAATCAGTTTTAGATAATACAGAACATAATTTTCAAGCAACATTTAACGTTTTCAGTCAAATTTATATTGCAGATCAAGATCTTAGGTAGAGTTGTATATCTTATGCAGCTGCCTTTAATCATTCCCACAGGGCAAAAAGTTCAGAGAATATAACAACTATTTTTTTTTTTTGAAGGTTTCTTTCAAATTAATTTCCCCTCTATGTCTCTATTTATTTTAATTTTAATTAAACAAGATTAAAAAAAAATTAGTCTCATTGAAAAGATATTACCCCGATATTGCAAATGGTACAAATTTGATAAAAATTTAATTTACGTACTAAAACTATATCTATATCATAAAGATAAATAAAAAGTGAAATGATCATGTGAATTGTGAAATGGAGATCATGTTATTTTCGCATATTCATTTCCACAGGGCAGAAGTTTAATTTATATACTAACACTATATCTATATTTTGGAACACAGACTAAATCTGTCAGATGCACCTAGATTCTCCATAATTATGCGAGTCTCATGTGTATCTGACGATTTCGGATATGTCTGTGTACACAAATAATTTGTGTTCCTGAAATTTTTCTTTTACTTTTTCATTTTGGAGAAATAAAAATGAGTTGGAGACTTATTACTCTGTTGTTGATGGTGTGTTGTCCCTCTCCTAAGCCCAATAATTCCAAAGCCCTTTCCCCATTCTCGGCCGTAGTCACTGCATTAACAACCTTTCATAACACACGAAAACATATTTTCTAATTTCCAAAAACTGGACTTAATTTCCAAAGAATTACGGAAACAAGGGTAATAGTAGATAAAATTACCTTTACATGCAGAGTTTGTGAGTAGCCTTTCAATGAGTTTTCTATCCACCAAACTGTCATCTACAGCTAAAACATGTGGCCTCTCCTCATTATCCACACCCTTGATTGATGATGACGAACAAGCCATTTTCCCCTCTTCTCTCTCTCTCTCTCTCTCTAAAAACCCAAACAAACCCAGAAATTTAGCAGGTGCAAAAACGGACGCTGTTGAAAGAAAACAAGACGCAAAAGAAACGTTTTCGTCTCCTCGGTACTAGGAACGAATATACAAGAAACAAGGGGAGTGCATGTGTATCTATTTGTGCATATCTCTGGCTATTATTATATATATGTGGAAAGTTTTATGCTATGGGTACGGACCCATAGCACAGACCAGCACAGATTGTGGACCCTCTTTACATTTTAAAATCTTTTCTCTCTCCTGCCATTTTCCAAATCCCAATCCACCTCCCTCTCCCTCTCCCTCTATTTTCTCTCTCCGGCTTCTCTGACCTATTACTTATCCTGTTATTGATATGGAAAAAAAATGAACATCCTTGAAAAAAATATTACAAAGACAAAAATAATGTAAGATGATATTTTTATTTTTGAGTTACACTTAATTTGAGTAATTTTTTTACAGTTTATTGATTATAATATTTTTATATTTTTAATGTATCTCATCATCATGATAAATTAATAATTTTTTAAAATGTCACAAATTTAAAAAATTAAAATAAATAAATATTCTAAAAACGTAGACAAAAAAGAGAGATTTGAGATGTGTGTTGTGTGTTCTGTGTTGTGCCTTAGCACATTGCACAAGCTGTGCTTCCAAATGACACAATTTTGTGTTTAAACTAAAACTCTTTTTGTGTATTTTGTGTACACCATGTTAACAAAATTTTATTTTAAAAGATAGACCCAAAGAGTTCACCAAATTTGATGTTTATTGTCCTAAGTGCGTGCACTATTATTGTATTCTTAAAACTCTTTTTTTTTGTGTATCTCTTACCGCATTTATTTGATTGACAATTTTTTATTCTTTTTAAAATTTAAATTTATGTAAATTAAAAAAGACAAAAAATATGCTCATTTTATCACCGTCGCATTAAAAAAAAGTGACCAAAATCCCTCATTTAAAACTCTTTTGGTTGTGTTCTCTCTTCTTTAGAATATTTGTTTATTTTAATTTCTTTAATTTGTGTCGTTTTGAAAAATTATTAATTTATCATCATGATATACATTAAACAAAAGAAAAAATATTATAAGCAACAAAATGTAAAAAAAATAAAAAAAATAAAAAAATCATCTTACATTATTTTTGTCTTTGCAGGGCGATTTTTTGTGAGAGTTGCCCTGGGCGTGCCAAGTGGCAAAAGTTCATTGGTTTGTGATCAAATTTTTTAAGTACTGCATATTACCTTACACTAACAAAAATATTGCATGAATCTTTTTTAAACTTAAATTCAAAAACTTGCCATATTTCACATATGATATTTTTATTTCTATAACTTTCTCTACATATCTATATTTACACATATACATGTAATTTATATTTTTATGTAATTAACACATATTTTAAGAAATTAGGTAAAGATTAATAATTACAATATTTCTTAAAATATATGTACAAATAAATAGACTTATTCTTATATAGAAAAAAAATTGGTAACCAATTTCCTACAAACAATAAATGTAGAACCATATTAATTTTATTAATCATGACTTTGATTTTTTTTTTTTAAATATCACCTCTTTTATTAACTTTTTTTATTTTTTATAAATAAATTTTATAATAAAAATTTTAAAATCATATGAATAACGGTCAAGATAGATTTTTATAAGAACAAAATATTTGTTATTATTTATTATGAGGTTGTGGATCGACTGTACTGTCATCACAGGAATGTAGCTAGATAAGATTGAGTAAGTTGAGGTACATTTTAATTCTTATTATATTTCACATAGATATTTTTATTTTCATAACTTTCTGTACTTATATATATCCACACACATACCCAAGTAATATATATTTTTATGTAATTAAGCATAATATATTTAAAAAATTTGCAGAGATTAATTTTTAAAATAAAAGTACAAATAAATAGACTTATTCTTATATAAAAATAAATAATTTCTTACAAACAAATAAATATATAACCATATTAATTTTCCTTATTCATGACTTTGATTTTTTTTAAAAGTATCACTTCTTTTATTAACTTTTATTTGTTTTTTATAAATAAATTTTATAATGAGAAATATAAAAACTATATGAATAACGGTGAAGATAAATTTTTATAAAAACAAAGTATTTGTTATTATTTATCATGAGATTACAAATTGACAGTATTATCATCACAGAAATGTGCCTAGATTAGATTGAGTGAGTTGAGGTACATTTTAATTAATTTATTATAGGCGCATTAATATTTTTTAGGTAATTCAAATTACGGTCCTAAGGGCTCAGTCAACGTAGATTTTAATTTGTTCAGTTAAATAGGTTGATTATTAAAATAAATCTAAATAAGGTAAAATAGAAAGACAATAGATTAAAAAAAATTCTTTCTTTAGTTTTTTTAATTTTGAATTTTAAATAAAAAATATAAAGAGGTCACTTAATGGTAAGAATAAGAGCAATGAAAGTGAAGAATTATGCTAAATATGTTTTAATTTTGTTAGATAAGTAGTATTTATCTTTATAATATTTTTACATTAGATTGAGTGAGATAATATGCTATTACTAAATTTTAAATATTAGGTTGAATTTCTTTTTCTAAATTATGGTATAGGTAGATAAATATTGCATTAATTTATTTTGTAAAAATATTATTTATTTTGTTATTCTATTCCAAGAAAATGTTGAGACTATATTTATGGTAAAATGATGGATAAAGTTATTCATAATTACACAATCACACTTTTAAAAGTTATTCTTATTTATTTTAAACTCTCACAGTTCTTAAATTTTGATATTTTATTTTAAATCTTTTAGAGCTGAGTAAATGAGTACTTGATCAAATTAATTTATTATTATACTATTAATTTTAATATTTTATTAAAAATAGAATTTAAAATAAAATATTAAAAATTTTTCAAGTTGCACATGCTATAAAAATTACATGTTATATTGTATTATTGTGGTAAAAATTTATTATTAAAATTTTAAAAAAATATAAATTAATGCGATAAAATATTATTCATTTAATTTTACATGCCGCGTACATATTAAGAGTTATTGCTAGTATCAATAACAGGAGAAGTAACATGTGAGAGAAGCCGGAGAGAGAAAATACAAGGAGAGGGCCAGAGAGAGAAAATAGAGGAGGAGAGAGGTGGATTGGGATTTGGAAAGTAGCAGGAGAGAGAAAAGATTTTAAAATGTAAAAAGAACCCACAATCTGTGCTGGTCTGTGTAATGGGTCTGTACCCATAGCAAAATCGGGTTTTATGTGAGGGAGGGGAAAGAGCAAGAAATCGTGATAAAATCGTGGCTCAGATACTTCGTGATCTTTGTGGATCGTTGTGAATACGATAGCACACACAGCAAAAGAAGATATTCTCTCTCTCTCTCTCTCCTCTCACCATCTATCTACTCGTCTTCCTAATCCATTCCCCATTCCGATGTATCATTACGGAATCGGATCACTATCAAGAGATCCTCCTGCTGACTTTGGGAAAAAGCCAAAATTTAGATATGTGGGTGACAAATTTAGATATGTGGGTGACAATCATTGAATGTAAGTAGAGTTTTGAATCATTGAAGATTTTATGTGTATTTAATAATTTTAAATATATTTATATATAAATATATTTTTAATATTTATGTATATAGCATTACTTTTAATTGAACTAGACTCTATTTTGTTAGAGCATCCACACATGTCTCTCTATTTTTTGTACTAGAGAAATTTTAATTTTCTATTTTAGAAAGTTATATTTTGTAATATCTCCTTAGATTCTCTATTCTATTCTTATTTTATTAAAATATTTTTTTCTTTTATATTCAATTCAAATAATATTAAACAAACAAGAAAGATGAAGAAATAAAAATAAAATGTTAGGAATGAATAGTTCTTTCCCCAAATTAGAGAGTTACTATTCTTTTTAAAAAATAGGGAGAAGTTGTAGAGAGATTGATGTGAGGATTATTAAGAAAATTTGCTCCTCAAACTGGAAAAAGAGCACATTTGGAGAGTTTGATGTGGATGCTTTTATTACATAGCCAAAAGTGAAGATAATTTTTTTATGTCAATTATATACTTAATTTTTTTAGGTTTTATATTTCTTTAAAGAAGATTTGGTTCAACTCTCTTATGGTATTTTAAAAAATCTATGAAAATAATTTTTTTTATCCAAATCGTTTAGTTTTTAACTTATAATTTTTGCAATATTTATAAAAAAAGTTATTTGAATATAAAAAAATATCTAATTAAATAATATTAACGTAAAAATAAATTATTCTTTTTGAAACTAGGGGAAGGGGTGAGATGTGACATCTCCCATGTAGCTCCCCACGTGAGCTAAGCGCTAGCACACTTTTTGTTAGGAATTAATGGGAAAGGGTCAATACTATTATCCGGATATTATTATTTGAATTTGTGATATCAAAAATCTAGAAATATATAATATTTTTAATATAGATTCGGACACAAATATGTTTAAAATCATTCAGTTCACATAAAATCTATATTATTTTGGAAGACTTTACGTGTATTGGATAACTTTAAATATATCTATATCCGAATCTGTGTACAAATGATATGTTCCTAGACTTGTTGTTATCATATTAGGAGTTTGTTTATTTTCTTATATTATGGATATGATGTTTGAAAAATTATTATACTCACTCGGAGGATGGTAAAATTATCTCATTCCATTCAGATCTTATACCACTTATAATTATGAAATTATTTTTATTAATTACAAAAATATCATCCACAAACTAATAGCTTTTATTTTTAAAAAAATACTTAAACAAAACCCGATATAACTATCCAGCTCTCGATCTATAATATATACTTCAACACCATACTTCATTTCTATTTCTTTTAAAATTTTGACTGCTAACAAATTAACAGTAAAAATGAATAAATCCGAATATAAATGTGTCTAAAATTGTTTGATTTACGTGAATTGTTTTATTAAGAGACACAAACTCTGATCTTATTTGTGTTCAAATTTATATGTGGATTATTTTTATCTTCATGCCTAAAATACCGATATACAAGTTATATTTGTACGTGTTTGAGCCGTGCACATAATTATCTTGTGAGATTCATGCATATTGGATGACTTCAAATCTGTACTCCAATAATCTGACATGTATGTTTACTATTTTGTAAATTTAAGTGCCTAGTCCAGTGTGTGTATAAATAGGGGAGACTCAAGGGACCAATATTTTTTTAGATCAATATTAGATCAATATCTAAACTCTTCATTTTCGATTAAATTTTAATGATCCGATCTGTTCAATGTGTTTAAAACATATTTTTAAGAGTACCCATGAGAAATCAGTTCAAAATATTATCGGAAATAGCTTGATCCAAATAGTGATTCAAAATACTAACAGAAACTGTTTTATGAACCACTGTTTACATCAAATCCTTTTCGATAATATTTGGAGCTGATTTCTCATGGGTACCCTTAAAAACATGTTTCAAACACATTGAACGGTTCGAATTATTAAAATTTAATCAGAAATAAAAAATTTAGATGTTGGTCTATGGAGCTTTTTCCATGTAAATTTAGATGTCGATTGCTTTTATAATTTGCCCTCACTTATTCATTGAATTATTTTTTATTTTTATTTAAATTTATTTGGCTTTTGTTAGTTTTTTTAATCAAATTTTACAAGTTATTAGTTTGTATCGGCGAGAGAAACTTTAAAAATTTGACCAAAATTTTTAAAAATTTAGTAAAGGTGAAAATGATCTAAATCAAATAGATGTTTTTGAATTTTTTTTATTTTTATTTTCAAAAATTCTTTCATCTTTTGTTATATTTTTAAAATCGTATATCGAGAAGAGTAAATAATTCATAAAAAATTTATGCAAAACTAATGAATGCGATTTTTTTTAATAAAGAAAAAAAAATCCAAAAAACAATTGGGCCAAATCTTGCTGATATATATGTGAATGCGATTAGTATACAACATTTGTCCGCTACTAAATACTTAAATTTATAACCAAGTAGACGTGTACTTAAAGAATCTTTTGATTGATTTCAATTTTAGATAAATACGTACATGCATTAATCAAAATAAAAAATAAAAAAAATTATCAGTGAATAGTCAAATGCATGTGGTGGCTTAAAAGTTGGTGCCAAATAATCAATTCGAGTAAACTTTGTGTAGGTTTTTCGGTTACACATCAATCATTCAAGTTCTGAAATATTTTTACTTAATCAGCGTGAATTTGTCTGGAGATAGACACGGCGACGACGTAAGTCAGTGTATTTAATACAAGGAATGATTGAAATCTTGTTGCGATTCATCCTTATACAAAATAATTTTCTCAAAGACTGCATTCTAATCTGTTTCCTTAATCCCGATGGATAAAGATACTTTTTTAATTTTATATCTAATACTTTTGTCATGGTTTTCTTTAGGGTAAAATGCACTGACCTACCCTCAGGTTACTCACAATTATAGAGATCTCCTTTCAGCTCTTTGAAAATGCAAAGACCTTCCCTGATTTACAAAATATCAGATCTTTTTCCCCTCCCAAGCAACTTCTGTTAGAATTTAACAGATTTCGATGATGTCAACATATATTTAACTTGGAATTCCAAAAATACCCTCTAATGTCTAAAGGAATAAATTCTATACCCATCTTTATTTTTCATCCTTTATGATCTCAGCCAGACCATTTCAATTTAGAATTTTTGAGCTCTGAGTGTAATATACTCATGATGGCATTAAATATGGCCACCTTTGATTTTTATGGTAAAAATAAAGTAATATATCATATATAAAAATAATGCATTAGACTTGGACCAAACTACTTAATTTCAACACCTGAACACCTCAACTCCCAAACCTACACCCCAAGACAAGAAAATTGCTTTTGCTGCCACATTTCACTTCCACCAAATAAACAGCACTAGCATTTCATTTCCAACATCTTAACAGAACACTTTTCCAACATACGTATTTGCTGGAACTAACACTTAAGCAAGATGAAAGCGAAGAAAGGGAAAATCAGAATATCAATTTCCAAAAAATAAACAATAGAACCAATTACATACATATTTCTAGCAAATCAGTATATCTACGACAAATCCATTACAAATCCAGACAAAATAAATCTACAAGTCCAGTAGTTGCCAACATATTACTTTTATCTTCGCTTCAAACACAATATTTGTCTGGTCAACAATGCGTGTTTCATCCACTCTATCTTTATAGTGCATGATTTTATCAAACTCAAGAAAAGCAGCCATACTTGAAAATATAACATTAAAAAAGAGCACATATCAGAACCCCCAAAATTAACATGAAATTGTTTAAACATCAAGAATAACATTTGTTTTAAGAATAATTAACTCACGAAATAGGGTAGTTTCTAAAATTTCATCTCAAAACTTGGCTTTAAAATAACAACAAAAAATTTCTCCAATTAATCTAATAATGGGCTGTATTGAATGGGATGGCTATTTGTTGAGGTTTGGTATGTTTTTAGTCCGAATAACAGAGCACAATAAAAGGATTAGAGAAACTAAGCATAAGAAACCAATGTGGTATGTCATTAGGGTGGTGGGGTATGCAATGGTGGTATTTGTAAACTGTGGGTAGTATGGTAGCAAAAAGATAGGTAGAGATAAAGACGTAGTGTTCTGATGGATTTGTCTTGGATGTGGCCTTCTATTGTGAAAATCTTTCATTCTAAAGGGTGGTTTGAGAAGGAAAGAAGCTTGCACTAGTGTTTGTATTAAAAATGAAACATAATTTTCTTTGGCTCTTATGTTGAACAATAGTTGGACCAACATTGATTATGTTTTACATGTCAATAGAACTACCACTGCTGAGATAGATGATTTTGCTGTTTCAATCTCATGACAAAAACTAAGAGCACCATTATAATGTCCCATGTAAATTACTGACCTAACAATTTATTGGAATCCAACTATGTGACCCAAAATTTAAACCCAAGTTGTTAGTAGTAATTTATATGGTTCATTATATACCCAGGATAACCCATGTAGACTTTCAATGTGAGACGAGACATCACAATCTTTCCACCTTTAAGACCTTGTGCCCTCACAAGGGGCTAAACACTAGAGTCACCACGGCCTAACACCGAGTCTGTTCTTTAGTGATCAAATAAAGTCCCGTCTCCACACTTGATCGTGTATATGGGTCACTCTGATACTATTTGTAATGCCCCATGTAAATTATTGACGCAACAACTTGTTGAAACCCAACCATGTGACAAAAAATGCATAAGCACAAGTTGTTAGTAGTAATTTACATGATTCCTTATATACCCAGGATCACCCATGTAGACTTTTGATGTGTGACGAGACATCACAACTATGTCATACGGTTCTCCTACTAAAATCGATAAAAATAGTGCAGAATAAAAAATGCACATTTCTCGTCATCATTATGGAGGAGGGAAGTTGCAAAGCTAGAGTCTGCTTTTGGATAAGGTAAATCAAGTAAATCCAAAAAATGCCCATTTTTCAATCAAAAAAATGCAAATCATCCAACAGCTAAAACTCTGATCAAATCATAAAAGCGTCATTCCCTTGACCCTGATTTTGTCCCTCACGCGACATGGCAACATAGTATTAGGAACATTATAAGGAATATAGAGTTTTGCTAAAACGATTTGAAGAAAACCTAAATTTTCAAAATCGAATTGAAAGAAAAAACGAAAACCTTTTTCCAAAGCCCAACCCACCATTAATGGAAAACACAGATCTTCAACTCATATGCAATAGAATACGAAATACAATGTTACTTGAAATAGCCAGGATCAATGGAAGTACTTTCAAACAAAAATCAGGTCTGCAACTTTGTTTCAATTCCACTCGATTTCAGCGTCGAATCTTTACAATTGGGTTCGCTCTCCGACGTGGGTCCTTCTCCTCCCATGTCTTCCGACTATTCTTGTTCAACCTCTATTTCTGACCCCCAAAATCTGCTCGCTAGGGATGAAGATCTGTACGGAGTAGATCTACGTCTGGTCAACAACAATGCGTTCTTCGGCAGTGAACGAGAATTCAAGTCCTCAATTGATGATTCTACTTTTGCTTCCTCTTCGTCTTCGTCTTCATTCTCATCTTCATCTTGTTTGTACTCTTCATTTTGATCTGATTCCACTTTCAATGAACCGTCTCTACTTCGTGAACTTCTGCAGGACCCAAATGAGGAAAACCAGTGGCATTTACCCCAAATGGGACAAATCGATCTAGTTCTGTCTCCCTCTGATATTTGTGCGTTTTGATCTCTGTGGAATACTACATCTCCAATTGAACTGTGAAGGCTTTGTTGAACGATCCACGAAAGCTTACACTAAAATGACCATCTCTCTCTAGGATTGGAATGATCTCTCTCTCTCTGGATGAACCCTAAAACGACGATGACACACCAAAAAATACTTTGACATATGCTAAAGGGCCATCCCGTCCTTCCACTTAAAAACCAAACGGCGTCTCATGCAAACTAATTGGAGGAGGGTAACGGTCTAATATTGTCAAAAGCAGGAGAGGTTATTGCATTTTTCAAAATTTGAGGGGAGTTTTCTGCATTTGTTAGTTACCTGAGGGGAGGTCAGTGCATTTTACCTTTTTCTTTATTATTTTCTTCTCCCATTTTTAGCCAAAAACATGTACAAAATAAGCTTTTTCCCCCAAAAAAAAAAAAAAAGCCCGAATCGAAGAAACCGGGGTTGTTATTTTGATTAATAATCTTTTGGTTAGTAAAAAAAAAATGGTGAGCCTATTAATTAAAGTGATCAATAGTTATATGACTCATCATCACTGGTATAGGTAGTTCGCGAGTGCTCAAAGGTCAACAAATAAATATAAGTGGAAGATCCTGGCTGCACAGTGCTCAAAAACAGTGCACACTTTTCTATTCGGGTTCTTTTTAATTTGAGAAGATCTTGGCTGCACAGCTGAATATCCGGTCAGCTAACCGACATGTCGTCGGCCCAAGCCCATTCCAAGTCCGCAATCTGTTGCGGCAATAGGGCACGTGTGTAGGGCAATCTGATATTTAACAATGATATATATCATTAACAATTAGGGGTGAAAGTTTAAACGAGACAATCGAATTAAATCGGTAAACAAAATTGAATCGGCGGTCTGGTTCCTTTTTTTTAGTTCAATCGGTCTGGTTCGATCTAATTTGAGATTTAAAAAAAAAGTCGGTTCAATTTTCTGTTCTAGTCAACTAAGAACCGGACCGAATCGGTTCTTATACTAAATCATAAAAAATAAAAAATAAAAAATTTAAATTCATACATGTTTTTTTAAGTCTCAAACTAGTTTTCTTTTGACTTTGTTTTTTTACGGGAGTTTAATTGTACTATGATTTAGAATTTTATATCAATTTTATCGGGCTTTAATTTTTTAAAAGTTTTTTTTAATTTGAGCTTAGGTCTAATCAAATCAAAAATTAATTTTAAAATAAAATTAATCCATGCCTAATCCATTTGACACGGGCCTCTTAATTTTTTAGTAGTTTTTTTAATTTTGGGTCCAAACTCAATCAAACTGAAATTGAAAAAATCAAACCGAACTAAACTGAAATAGTTCGGTTTACAAAAACTCAAATCGAAATTACTGATTTGATCTGAGTTTTTCGGCTAAACTGGACTGGTCAACCATATTAACAATGATATCATTAATACGACAATTTGATATTTAGTGCCCACGCATGTTTAGTGTTGGCCTCAATATTTGAATTGTCCAAGTTCGACCTCAAAAAATTATTGTCCTATGCCGAGGGGTTGCATGAGCCTGAACACTTGCAGGAGTTACCCCAGGACTGACCCTGTTTGTGTTCCGATGAATGCTAAAAGGTGCGTGGAAGAGAAAGGTACTCAGGGGTTCAATAATTTGGAATCGATTATGTGGCAGTGCACTAAATTCGCAACTATCTGAGTAATATGGAAGACAAAAAAATGAAGGGGTATTCAATCAGAAGCAGATGGAGGTGCATGAAGTAGGGAAAAAGATCAAATGGTGGGTAGCAGTCTGGATAAAATCAAAATACAAGTTTTTGGGGGATTACGATAGATGATTTCTCATGGTGCTTTGAAAGTGTTAGGAAAATCAAGATCCAGATTGAGGAACTCAATTGGTAGCTTGCCAACTCTGTTCTTTGTTATGACCAGGATTGGATCTCTTGTAACCTTTTTCCTCATTATCAATATATTCTAGTTGTTTTGCCGATACAAAAATAAAAAATGATATCATTGTGGCCAAAAAAAAAGAAAAGAAAATCATCCTCCACATTTTAAGCTCCTCAAATTCCAGTTTTTTTTGGTCAAATCAGAAATGAAGTATGCAGGCCTTAATGTAGATTGTAACTATAATCATCCTACTAAGGATGTAGTCATGTAGAAGATCTATGGAAAATGATGCTGCAAGTTGGGTTTTGTCATTTGGATACAGTGATAGGGCAGATGGAGTTGGGGTCAAGTGGGACTTCATTCAAGTTAGAAATTAATGTAAGTTAAATAGTAATTTGACCGCTTAAAATTGCGAGGACAGTGCAGTGGCATGAGAGTGTAACGGTAGAGTAGAATACAGGGGGCGAATGAGAGGGAGTTGACTTGAGATTTTTGATGTGCCTCATTCTCTAAGAATTTTGTAACCTGTTGCGTGTGATAATAAAGTAAAATTTTTTCTCAAGTACTAATGTTGAGGCCGGAATACACCTCGTATAAAGGTCCAACATGTTCCCATTAAGTGTCCATGTGATGTTTAAACGTCAAATTTATCAAATAATGCACGCCGGGTAGTGTTTTTCCAATTTCAGGTTTTCTTGGAGGAAAAAGGTGTCTTAGCAATGAAA
>JABCMJ010000862.1:0-21945 GCA_014822125.1 Arbutus unedo
AAAAATAAAGCACAATGATTACATTACTATTCCTTACCCCGGCGGCCCATATGTCCTCCGATCGGTGCTGCCGCTGTAACGTAAGCAAATCTGGCTCGATTGGACCAGGATCCATATGCCTATTTGCAAATACAAAATTAGTGAATTTCATTAAACTAACAACGAAACAAAAGCCAAAGAAAACTCTTTTAAAATAACAAAAGCAACTCTAACTGTTTATTGAAATAGTCAGAAGAGATTAACAACTCTTTTTATTATTGCTTTAATTATTTTGTTTTTTGGTGTCATGTGACTTAAAGAGATGAATCCAGATGGTTGTGATCATAATTGGGTTCTTTTGATTTATTCTTTAAATTTTGGGATGCAAATAATTGTTATGTGTCATGCATAAAGGCTTCCATACCTAGATACGAAGAAAATGGGCAGTGGGACTCATGTGACTTAAAGAGTTATTATTTCTTTTTTTTTAAATATTTGTTTAGGCCAATAAAAGGAGAAGTGCAATTCAATATCACTTTTGAATCTATTGCGCATACAATTGGAAGAGACGAGCAACTTTGTGGCATGGAAGGGTAAAGGAACTATGTAGTGCGGGTATTGCGAGAAAGTATAGTAATTGTCAACTTTAATACCCGAGAGTATGATAATTGTCAACTTTACCTTAGGGTGTGTTTAGCATCGTGTATAACTTTTATCTAGAGTCTTCGTGGTGCAAAAATGTGTTATTTTTTAATAGGCTTGCTGGCGACACTTTTAGGTATGAAGCCAAAGCCACTATAGGCATTTAATAGGAGTCTGATTTTACTGTCTGAAATGTATTGCACTCATTGTTGGCTTCAAAATTGGATTTATAAGAGCATAAGTACAAGTAAAATTATGATCTTTGATTTTGAACAAGTGTTCTCTTTCATTTATTGGCATAATGAATTTGTGATGGGGGCATTGAACAAGTGTTCTCTTCCATTTTTAAACGTTATATAAGATCCAATGGAATCTTTCCTAAGTGCATGACCCACATTTTCCACGTCAACATCTTACAATACAATTTCTATACTTATTTAAGGTTCAGTTTGAATGACACAAATCGAAGATTCGAAATGAATATCTTATTCTTGAGAATGAAATTCATAGGAATGTAATACATGGGTAATTTTATTAAAGTGTTTGATGCATTTTAGAATGTTACTAAGAAAAAATAGATGAAATCTTATTCAAATGTTTGGTTTAGTCATTGAAAGGACAGGAATGAAATACATTTTTATTCGATTTTTCAAAAATACTCTTCCTAATAACTAATAAGAGTTCTTAATGTATCACAGTTTTCTTTACATATTTATACGTGAAAATTAACCATTTGAGATGAATGGATACCGTGACATAATTGATTTTCTTATTGTTGTTGTGTATGTCTTTACAGAAGAAGGGGAGGCAAAAAAATTGCTTAAATACAAGTTGTTATAATTATATTTCATTTTTCGTAGAGAAAATGGATGTATAGAGCTTCTTCCACCACACTTGTACATGCTTCTGGATCAAAGTTTAAAGTTGTTGTGCAATTGATATCTCAATAAGTAAGTTTAATCCTAACAAGAAGTTGTGAAAACTCGCTGAACCAACCCCTCGTTAGTTACAATTATCCTTCTGTTGTTTGAAGAAAGAATCGAATATAAGCATCCAAGCCATATACTGGGTGAAAAATTCATCCAACCAAGGGCAGAACTAGTAAGACATTGAGAGAGGCCCGGGTCGCCCAAAAAAACTTCACAAAATTTAAAATTCAGGTATAAATTTTAAATATTATAAAAAAAATTATACTTTACCATCCTTAATTATATTTCCAAACAACAAATCTCTCGACACCCTCCAAATATTGAATCATGATTCCGCTTTTTCATCTAAGGAGTTAGTTTTAATAACTTCGAAGTGATCTTAAAACAAATTATCAAAAGGGAACTACATTTTGCAAAGAGTGCATTTAACAAAATTTTTATTTAATACATCAAAAATATTGTCCGATCAAATTTATTTACACGTAAATTAGTTCAATATTTAGTTAGTACAAGTAAAATCAAAGCAACAAAAATTATATACGCTGTATATATATACTGACTGTTACATATACAAGATTCGCGTATCAGATTTGTCACAACATACAAGATTCGCGTATCAGAATGCAAAAAAAGAACAAAATTATATGCTATATATACGCTGTATATATATACTGACTGTTATATATACACACACACATACACGATATACTGTTATACGCTACATATATCAGAATATATATACGCTATACATACACTATATCTACTGTTATATCAGAATGTATATGCTATATATACGCTATATGTACTGTTATATCAGAATGTATACGCTATATATACGCTATATACACACATATCGTGTACACAATTTACGTACATTATCCAACGTTTTACAGTAATCCAAAATACACACATCAGACAAATAAGCCCTGAATCCCAAAAATCGAAAACCCAAACAAAAAAATACTGCTCGATCTTGTATACCTTGCGATTTCGTGGACCGAGAGAAGAGAGGGAGGATGACGACCACCGGAAAAACACCTAGTGGCTGGAACCTTGACAACGGACGCAGCAACGGAGGGAGACGATGAACGTGTACGTCTGTGACACATACATTTTACTTGGTTTTACCCAAATACGCCTATCATGTTGACGTACTATCACCATGGGGAACTGTACCGTCCCAAATACGCCATTAACATTAACGTACAATGATCAAAAAACGTTCGGTTTTACCCAAATACGGCGATCATGTTGACGTACAGGGAACTGTACGGTCACAAAACGCTAATCATGATGGCGTACAATGGTAAAAAAAAGTTTAATTTTACCCAAATACGGCGATCATGTTGATGTACAGGGAACTGTACGGTCATAAAACGCTAATCATGATGGCGTACAATATGTATGCCACAAAGAGTAACGTACAAATAGTTCACGCTGGAACCCCGATGCCATGTCACCTAAAAACGCTATCAGTAATGGCGTTTTCCTCTATTTTTATGAATAGTTTCAGACTTACCCTATTCCGCTAACTAGTTTCCGAAAATCACCTATTTTCATGAAAAATTCCTTCTCTCTCTCTCTCAATTTCTCTCTCATCTCTCTCTCTTTCCACAGCACTCTCTCTCTCTCTCTCTCTCTCTCTCTCTTCTCTATTCTCTGTCTCGACTTCTGTCTCTCTCCCGCTTCTCTCTCTTCTCATCTCTCTCTCTCTCCCCCTCTGGGTAGTGGGGTAAATCCCACTAGTGGAGTTTTTTTTTTTTTCGATTTTTATTCATTTAGTTAATAGTTATTATACTATTTTTATTGTTATATATATATTAAATTTGTAGTATTTACTTATTCTATTATCCTATTAATACACTATTTTTTTTATTAAATGAATGATTTTGATTTTTTTATATAGTATTACGATAATCAGATCTCAGTGCGGTGTTCGACTCGTGAGTTTTTTCGGTAGTGCTTTATTTCGTCAAATTGAGATATAAATTTTAGACCGAGCCCTACATATATATGTGATTTATGAGTAGTATTGATTTTTATTCGATGTTGATGTAGGGAATATGAATCAAACTGTTATTGACTAATTATTAGAATAATTTTGATTGCATTAATTGATCATGTTGTGAATTGAATAAATATTATGTGTCAGATCGAGATTGGATCTGAACTATAGGAAATTGCTAGATATTTATTGTATGTGGCGATATATAAGTTAATTAGGTTGATCATTTAGAGGACTATTACTTGTTGAGACCAATTTGTATATTATGGCCCACGAACATTGTATGTAACATAGATTTGGGCAATGTTGATGATGTCTTATGATTTTAGCGATTTTAATTTATGCTCAATGCATATTTAATTGGAATCACATGATGAAATTTTATTATTTCATGTTGCGTATAACGGATGAGCATTGTGCATGCATGCATGGAAATTAAAAGTTAATTGAACGTCAGGGTTAGATGATCTCATTGTTGCGATAATGAGTAATAACCAGAATGATTTGGAGATATGTGGATTATGGGGGATTGCGAGACCCCGATGTTTTGATATTAATGAAGGGGATTGCGGGATCCTAAAATTATAATTTGGCTAAGGTGAAGGGATTGCGAGACCCTAAGGTTGTAATTTTGATTATGGGGGATTGTGAGATTCCGATGTTGTGGTATCGATGAAGGGGATTGCAAGACCCTGAGATTATAATTTGGCTAAGGAGGATTGCGAGACTCCAATGTTGTGATACCAATGAAGGGGATTGCGAGAGCCTGAGATTGTAATTTTAATATGGGGGATTGTGAGACCCCGATGTAGAGATAATAATAACTAAAACATACTCAATGTGAAAAGTTTTATGCACAACATTACATATTCATGTTTATGCACGACATTGCATATCTCATGTTTGTTTATTGTTCTTTGCATGCTGCATAAAATTATTATCATGTATGTTTATTTATAAATTAAGGGTAAGGTTAGACTTTTCTACTGAGTGTTAATCACTCATTGGAGCTACTTCTTGGCCCCTGGCATTTCACACCAGGTTTTGAGGAACAGGTCGAGAAGGAACGTGACTCGAAAGTTCAAGAGACTGAGATGAATGAGAAGGATGTACCAGAACTATAGTTGTACCTATAACAGTCCAATAGTTTGACCTAGGGTGTCCCCTTAATTGTTTTTAATTAATGAGATTTATAACTTGAGATTTTGAGTTTTAAAACAATTTAATGAACTAAATTTCAGGTCTATTGTTTTATCGACAATAAATAAATGTTTTTAAGAATTTGGCCCTTATTTTAATTGTAATTTTTTTTATTCCGCTGTTTACTTAATTATTCTTTTATTATAATGTACCATAAAAATATGGGGCATTACACTTGGTATCAGAGCCCCAGGTTGAGAACCTAGAGACTTTGGGGTTGGATAGTCTAGCTGTTTAGCGTGTGATTTAGATGATTAACTAGGTGTACGAGAGTGTTGTCATCTAAATTAATTAAATTTTTTGAAAAGAAAAAAAAACTATAGGTATTTGAATTGATAGAGGTTATGAGTTTTTCTTATTATCGCAGATATCGTAGACGTTAGCTTTGACTTACATGTGTTACCTGTTCATTTTGGTGCATGGATTGCTATTAGTTTTGTTGAGCCATGTCTGTTAGACTCGTACTATAACAGGTTAGTCGTGGACGCTTAGTCTTATTTTTAGTAGATGGTAACTAGTTTACGCTCGGAGCCTGTTAACGGCAATGATGCGCCTTCAACTACTCTGCACCACAACATGGGTACAGCAGGTGTGCTGCCGCTGCTACCTGTGAATGTGAATGTTATGTTTAAGCTAGTGTGAACGACTTTGCCTGGATGCTTCACAATCTTCCTGCTAGCATGCAGAATGCCCAACCGCGTGGACCTACTTATCACACATCGATATTTTCAGAGTTTAGAGGCAACAATCATTGATTTATTACCAAACGACTCGGGAAGACATTTAGTGTAGCGACACCCCTAGAAGTTTAGGCATCAGTAGGTCTTACATGTTAGGACTACGAGTTAGAGGTGACCGGTTGGCATTTGTCTTGTGATTTACAAGCGATCAATATGTTAGATTTTGATGTGAGTTTTGGATGGATCAGTTATTTGCGCACTGAGCTTTGATAGATTGCCACCAGAAACGGGTGAACACAATCGCTACCAATGGGACAAGGTTCTTATTTAAGGGGGATAGACAAGACCCCTCTTCTACTACCAAAAGATCGAGATGGTGCCGGAACCTAACTGGGTAGATAGCAAGCTTGATGTTTAATGAGGAGGATTACAAGAAGTTGGATCTGGCTAGAGTCGTGTGCAAGTACACTGATGTCTTTCTAGACGAGTTGCCTGATCTAGCACCACTCATAGAGATAGACTTTACTATTGAGTTGCAACCCGAGATTGGCCTGATTTTGATGGCACCACACTGGATGGCACTTGCCGAGCTAAGGGAATTGAAGGTTCAATTGGAAGAGTTGTTGGATAAGGATTTCGTCCAACCTAGTACTTTTCCAGGGGGAGCACTAGCATTATTCGTTAAGAAAATAGATGGAACCTTAAGGCTATGTACCGACTACAATAGTTGAATGGGGTTACGATCAAGAACCGCTACCCGTTATAGAGGATCAACGATCTATTTGACCCACCATAAGGATCTAGATGTTATTCGAAGATTAACCTGTAGTCAAATTATCATCATCAGCTACGAGTCAGAGAGGAGGATATTTCCAAGATTGTGTTTAGAACTCGATAGGTACTTTATGAGTTTGTAGTGATGTTGTTTGGACTGACCAATACACCAGCTGTCTTTATGAGTTTTATGAATAGGATTTTTGCACCATTCTTGGATCAGTTTGTGGTTGTGTTTATTGATGACATAATGTTCTACTCGCCGTTGGAGGAGGAGCATGAAATGAATTTAAGGATAGTCTTGCAAGTGTTGGGAGACGACCAGCTATACGCTAAGGTGAGTAAGCGTGAATTTTGGTTGAAGGAGGTGAAGTTCCTTGGACACATCGTTTCAAAAAAAGGGATTGATGTGGATTCTAGTAAGGTGGAAGCAGTGCTAAATTAGAAACAACATAGGACAGTATTTGAAGTTCGGAGTTTCTTGGGACTGACAGGCTACTATCGAAGGTTCATTGAAGACTTCTCCAAGTTGGGAAGACCAATGACACAATTAAGTCAGAAGGGGTCAAGTTTGTTTGGAGCAAGACATGCGAGCAAGCTTTTTTTGGAACTAAAGAGGAGGCTGATTACTGTGCCGATATTGGTGATTCCAACGAGGAACGAAGGATATGAAGTTTCTTGTGACGCTTCGGGAAAAGGTCTAGGAGGAGTTTTAATGCAAAAATGACGAGTGGTTGCCTATGCTTCGAGACAGTTGAAGCCACACGAGAAGAACTACCCTACTAATGATTTGAAGTTAGCAGCAGTGGTATTTGCATTGAAGACTTTGAGGCATTACTTGTACAGGGAGAACTTCGAGATTTTCACGGATCATAAGAGCCTAAAATATCTTTTCACTCAGAAGGACTTGAACATGCAATAGAGAAGTTGGATGGAGTATTTAGAAGACTACAGTTTCACCCTATCATATCATCTAGGGAAGGCTAACGTCATGGCTGACACTCTTAGCCGCGAGTATAGAAGAATGCTAGCAGTTATAGCAGTTCAGGAGTGGAAGATGATGAAAGCTCTCAATGAGTTCAGTTTGTAGCCGTTTACATCAAAGTCAGACGCAATGTTTTATGCCGTGAAGGTTACCTCGATGCTACACCAGGAGATATTGAAGGTGCAAACACTTGATCAAGAGACAGATTTCTTCAAGTATCGTCTGACGTCAAGAGTCAACCTAGCAAGTTGGACTATTCATGAAATTGGAAGTTTGAGATTTCAAGGAAGAGTATTTGTACAGATTTTGGGACGCTACGAGAATTAGTGTTGAAGGAGTTACACATATCGAACTTTGCCATACACCCCAGGGAGTAACAAGATGTACCAGGATACAAAATGACAGTATTGGTGGAGTGAGATAAAAGCGGACATAGCGAGATTTGTATCTGCACGTATTTTTTTCTTATCAGCAAGTCAAGGTTAAGCACCAGAAGCTAGGAGGACCACTACAGCCTTTACCAATTCCGGTTGAAAGTGAGAGCATGTGACTGTGAATTTCGTGATGGGTTTATCCCGAACCGTTATGAAGAATGATGATAATTGGTTATCATTAATCAACTGACCGATACTCTAAAATCTTATAGTCGCCTCTACATCAACTAGGTCGTCCAACCGCCTATATCGATCGTGTCTGACAGGGACCCCCGCTTCGTATCTCAATTTTGGTAGAGCTTACAGTCAATATTGGGCACTACATTATGTTTCAACATAACATTTCATCCACAAACATACAAACAGTCTGACCGCACGATTAAAATTTTAGAAGACATGCTTAGAGCTTGTGTCTTGGACTTCACGGAAAGTTGGGAAAGACATCTACCCCTAGTCGAGTTTGCTTACAACAACAGTTGTCAGGCGAGCATTGGGATGACACCTTTCAAAGCACAGTGCAGTAGACCTTGTCGATCACCTATATGTTCGACAAACGTAGGAGAGATTAGCCTTATCAAACAGCACATAGTTTGCCGAACGGCGGAGAAGATTCAACTCATTAGGCAACGACTTTTAACTACCTAGATTCGACAGAAGAGTTATGCTGACAAAAGGAATCGATCTCTAGCATTTAATATTGGAGACCTTTTGTTCTTAAAGATCCCACTACGACGAGAACTTATTCGGTTTGGCAAGAAGGGTAGACTATCACTTAGATCGTCAGGCCATTTGAGGTGTTAGAACGAGTGGGAGTATACAGCGCATCTCGAGCATACACTCAAATGTACTCAACTAGAAGGAGAAACGTTGAATGAAGAGACAATATTTTGAAAGCAAACTATTTAGATACATAATCGACAAGAGAATGAGCTACAATGAGCTACAAGGAGATAAGATCACATCGCTCAAGATATTATGGCGACACGACGGGCTGCAAGAACTAACTTGGGAACGAGAAGATGCGATACGGATCAACTATCCGAATTTGTTCGTCGAGTGAGGTAACTCTTAAAATTTTGAGGACAAAGTTGTTTAAGATGGATAGTTTGTAACGATCCGAATTTTCTAAATTATTATTGATATTAATTTTTATCGAATTTATTGATTTTACTATTTTTTTTGAAATAATCATTTTAAGCAATTAATCTGTTTCGATTTAATTAATATTTTTATTTCGGGTCGTCCAGGTTCATTGAACGTTCAAAGAGGGAAAGGTACCTAATCGATTTGGTAGGAATCCAAAAATATATATATTTTCTATTTTTCTAAAGGATTCGATTTGGTTAGATTTTTATACGAATTGGTAGTAACCTAATTTATATTGTACACTTTTCATTCATATCCTAATTGAGCACAGATCCCTTAACCTATTTATACAGTCCTATTCGACCCTTTGATCACTTTCGGTCATCCAAAACTTTATTATACACGTATTGACTTTTGCAAGGTATTGCGAAGTCTCGGAGTTTATTTTTTTTAAGTTCCACGCGCGTCTTTTTCTTCTTTCTTTTCTTTCTTCTTTTCTCTTCCCTTCTTTCTCCTCTGCTGCCGTGGTGCTCTCTCTCTCTCTCTCTCTCTCTCTCTCTCTCTCTCTCTCTCTCTTGGTTTCTCTCTCTCATCTCTCTCTCTTTCCACATCTCTCTCTCTCTCTCTCCCAACATTGGGATAAATTCCACTATTAGAGTTCATTTTCTATTTTTTTTATTTTTATTCATTTAGTTAATAGTTGTTATACTATTTTTATTGTTCTATATCTATATATATATATATATATATATATATACCAAAGGGGACAAAGGGGACATCACAGCGCAATATTAAATATTTAAACTGAATAAATCAAAGTAGAACCAAGAGTGTGTACGGCAGAGCGTGTCCGGAGACAGTCATATACCTTCAACTCTTAGTATTATTTAAGCAATAAAACCAGCCAAGAAGGCGGTGTGTAGTAGAAGCAAAGTAATATCAATAATTTAGTATTAAGTGATAAGCAGCAAATTAATTAAACAAAATTAAATAACTCAGTTTGATTAAATATGAACTTGTAGTAAAAACTTACAAGCTTTAAGTATGATACAGCAATTGGGCAGAGGGTTTCTGGGTTTCTTTCTCAAAGGAAGGAAAACAGAACCTTTAGGTAGGAGATTTCAATTTTTGAAGTCTGAATACATCATTACAATTCATGCGTTTAAATAGGCTGAGCATGGTAACTTATTGACCGGGACTATAGTAACCGGTTAACTTGTTACTGTAATGAGCAGTGTTGAGCAGTGTACACTGACAGATTAGTACTGTAGATTCACGCGGATAGGTACTGTAGGTGAACAGTGGGTTGTCGGCCATGAGCACCGAAAGTTGAACAGTTAAATAGTAAAAATCACTATTCATGAATAGTAAGTTGTCAGTAAATCATTGTGGTTTTACTGTTATGATAACTGTTGGGTACTATTGATGAATAGTTACTCTTTGGACTTTGCAGAGGATTCCAGCTTTTCTCTCCATTGAGGAAAGTATTGAGTGAAGGAATCCAAGATAAAATCTTTACATTGTTTTAGATTTTGAATAATTTTGGGCAGGGATCCTATGCAAATGGATTCTATGCAAATGGATCTTGAGCATCTTGGAATTGGGACAGATGATAAGTCGCTGATGTAGATTCTTCTAAGTCTTCACCCGGACTGTTAGTATCATCGTCGTCATTGTCTTCAGCATTTGATTGGGCTTGAGCAGCTTGGGTCATGAGCAATTGGGCCATTTGTATCAGTTGGGCAGTGTCAGGTCCAGTGGCAGATTGAGCCTTGGGCTTGGTCTTTGACTTGGACTTAGACTTGTTTTGAGTAGTTGTGCTAGATGTGGGCCTAGCAGTTGGATCAGCAGTGTGGACTAGATTAATCATTTGAATAGGACTTGGGCTGGCGTTGAGTGGGCCGGCCTTTGTCTTTATTTGGGCAGTTTGAACAAGAGCAGGAATTCTGGTTGGGAATTCTGCTTTAATAAATTCAATAATATTTTGATGGTTGTAGGAGTGCCACCATTTGACTAGGTATTGTCGTGCGACCACATTTTCGGTAATACAATACTGCCATTTCAATATCCACGGAATTTTGTATTTTGCCATGAATATGAACAAGACTGAAAATTAGACAAATGTTGGGTAATTTTGTATTGGGATTTAAATATGGGTAATTGGTCAGCAAGTTCAATAGGTAGGATTTCAGTAATGGCACCGTACTGGTTCCACCATCTGTCAAACCAGGAAGGTATTTCTTGGTTCCGTAGTTTGAAGTCGCGGTTCCAAGTAATGAACCATGAATGAGTAAAGGTTTCATTTTGGTATAGTAGGATTTTGAACCATGCGTTCATATAGTCGTAGTAGTTGAATGGGATATTAAATCCTGCAAGGGGTATTTCAGTATATGGGTGTGTATGCTGGGTATTCCATTGTTCAAAAGTAAGAATTTGATGGATATATAGTGAATGGTAGATAATTTTGGCAGGATCAATGCGATCGGTAATGGTCTTGAAATGAATAGATTGGGTTTGGATAAGGATTTCTTTATAGTAGGCAAGGGTTTTAGACATATGATCAGGAGCAAAATGCCAATTTGGAGGAAAAAAGGCTTTTGCAATTTGAGCAGGTTCTCTGAGATGTTTCAGAGATGGTTCAATATGGAATAGCTTATGTGGGGTAGGTTTAGGTATGTAAGCAGCATAGTGAGTAGTTTGGTATTGGATAATGGGTTTAATAGATGGAATGGAAGTTACATGATCGGAGGCAAAGGGATCAGACATTTTTTGGTGAGCAGTTTGGGAATAGGTAGAGTCACTGATTAATGCATAGCTATAAGTATAAGGTTGGGAAATTCGGCTAGGTAGAAAACGATTGGTAATAGGAGGAGGCAATGCAAGCTGTTTATCAGGTTGTTGGGTAGAATTAGGTGTTTTGTCTGTCTTTCGTCCAGACATCCTGCAGGCTGCATAAATCAAATAAATATTAGTTTCAGCAACGGCTCAGTACCTCCAATTGTTTTTTGCAATATTGATAAGCATGTGTATGCTGTCTTAGGCGGTCATAACTCTCAGAAAAAAGTATTTTTTCCATTCGTGGATCAAGATCCAAAGAACGGTAGTAAGCAATTCTCTCATTTAGGTAGTGGATGATTTGGGCATGTCCGTTCATTTGATTGGCAAGTTCGACACGGGTAAGGCGGTGGACAAGATGAGACATGTTTTGTTCTGCAAAAATTCTCTTGTGAGAAAATCTGGGATGCAGTTTTCATTACCTTTAATATATTCAATATCAAAATCAAATATACTTAGTATAGATTGCCATCTGGCAAAAATCTGTTTTGAAGCAATATTTTGAACATCTTTTTGTAAAACATATTTAGAAGATTTGCAATCTACTCTGACCAAGAACTTTTGGTTCAGAATATCACCTTGAAATTTAGTTATACACAGAACTATAGATAAAATTTCTTTTTTAATAGTGCTGTAGTTGCGTTGCGCAGAGTTTCAAATTCCTGAATGGAATCGGACAATTTGTTCAGCAGAAGAAGCAGTAGCCTTTTGGAGAAGGATACCACCATAACCAATGTCAGAAGCATCAGTTTGAATAATTTTGAATGAATGAACAGAAGGAATTCCTAAGCAAGGAAGAGTCCTAACATAGGTTTTTACCTGTTGGACAATTTGAGTATGAAAAGGAGACCAAGGAGGAGGATTGTCTTTTAACCTGTCAAACAAGGGCTGACAGATCTTTCTAAGGTCCTTATAGAATTCAACAATGTAGTTAAGGGATCCTAAGAACCTCTGTAGTTGGGTTTTATTAGTAATTTCATCAGGAAATTTATCGGCAAATTGGATAGATCGACTTATAGGTAAAATAGTGGATTGGTGAATTTCATAACCTAAGAATCTTACTTTGGTTTGAAATAGTTTAATCTTTGAGGCAGAGACAACAAGTCCATTATGTTTAATTATGTTGTAAAATATATTTAAATGTTTCCAGTGTTCGTCAATAGATTTAGAGAACACCAGGATATCATCAATGTAGACAATAGTAAAATGAGTATATGGGTTAAATATGTCATTCATTATATTTTGGAATTCACTCGGGGCATTTTGAAGACCAAATGGCATTACATTCCATTCGTAATGACCAAATGGTGTAGTGAAAGCAGTTTTGTAGGTATCTTTTGGGTGGATTTGGATTTGTCAAAAATCACTATTTAGATCAAATTTAGAGAATATTTTAGCATGCCGTAATCGGTTGATTAGGTCTTTTTTATTAGGTATTGGATATCTTATCCATTCTAAGCATTTGTTTAATGGTTTATAGTTGATAACTAGGCGCGGAACGCCTCGTTCAATTTCAGCATTTTTATTAACATAGAAAGCTGGGCATGACCAGGGAGACTTACTATGTTTAATTATTTTATTATTAAGTAATTCTTGAATTTCTTTTTTACACATATTCATTTCTTCAATATTCATTTGAATAGGTCTAGCTTTAGTAGGTATTTGTTTTTCATTAAAATCTTTAATGTATGGTAAAGTAACCATGTGCTGTTTTCTATGCCAGAAAGCACTTGGTAAGTTTGAGCAAATTTCTTTTTCTAGTTTAGTTTGGAAATGAGCAATTTTGTTTTGGATAGGAATAGAAGAAAGTTGTTCTTCAATTCTTTTATAATGGATATCATCCTTTAAATATTTTAGTTGTTTAGTTTTTTGGTTCAACAAATTAATAGATTGAGATATCGAATAATCTTTTAATTGTTTAATTGTTTCTTTTCAGGTGGAGTAAGAAATTTAAATGTTACAGTTTGGTTCATTGGTTTAGTAGTGACGCCTGTAGCATCTGTAGTAAATGGGTATAATAGGTAGATAAAAGGTGTTCCTAAGATGACCTTATCAGTCATGTTTTTAACCAAGACAAATGAAGTTTTGAAACAAACATTGTCATGGCAGATATGTACTTTAGGTAATTTATAATTAATATGCATTTTAGATCCATTAGCAGATGACAAATGTTAAGTAGTTTTATGGTAATATTTAGTAGGAATTAATCCTTCTTGTAAACAGTTTA
The DNA here is from genome assembly GCA_014822125.1 of Arbutus unedo. NCBI lineage: Eukaryota > Viridiplantae > Streptophyta > Magnoliopsida > Ericales > Ericaceae > Arbutus > Arbutus unedo. Next base: position 13,777 of record JABCMJ010000862.1, read on the forward strand.
AGTCAGCGCCAGTATCAATTAGGGCAATGACTTCAATTTGATAGTCTTCAATTTTTAATGTTATTTTATAATGCCATTTTTGGATATTAATTCTGTTAATTCTGTTAATTATATTATCATCATTTGTTGCAGGTGTTTCATTATTGTTGGTTTCATCATCAGAGGAGCTCGAGTGTTCAGGAGTTCCAAATCTATTAAAAGCATTGTTTAAGTTATTTATTTCAAGAGTTGTAATTCTTTGGGATAATTCGGTATTACCTTGTTTAAGGTTTTTAATATCAGTTTTTAGATTGTTAATCTCATGTTGTAAATCTGAGATAGTTACTTCTTTTTGTTTATCTTTATTGAATCTTTTGAGTGCAGTGTTGATACTAATAATTGGTTTATCAGGTTTAACAGTTTTATTTTCTTTAGGATGTAGAACAGATTTTAGTTTTTTAATATATTGTTCTTTTAATTGTACATCATCAATTTTACTTATTAAGTCTATTAGTAGCATTTCTTCACTGTTATGCTGGGTAATTACATTAATAGTTTTGCAGCAAGTATCAGTACAACCAATTTTAATAATTTCATCAGTGCTAGATTCATTATCTGTAGATTCTGATTGATAAGTAGAAGAATCAGTAGGAAGTTCCGTATCTGATTCATATTTATTAGTATTTTCTAGTTTAAATATGTTCAATATTTGTTGTTTATGTTCATCAGATATATTTAGTTAATTAATTTTGTTCTTAATTTTACATTCAGTTTTATAATGGCATTTTTTGCCACAGTTATAACATGTAATAGTAGATTTGTTAGTTTTATCTTTTTTAGATTTGTCAAAGTATTTTCTTTTCTTCAAGTATTTCTTTTTAGGAGATTTGTAATAATCATCTTTGTTATGTCTTTTCTTATAATGTTTTCGATAGGATTTTCTGGAGTTTGTAAAATAAAGTTTGATATGTTTATATTTTTTAGATATTCTTCTGGAGGGTGCAATAGGAGGTAGTCCATATGTTCACAGAACGTTCCTAATTCATATTTAGCATTTCTTTTGTCTCTTTGGGTTTGTTGAGTAATTTTCATATCAATACACATTCTTAAACCTTCTTTTTGGATAGTGCTTATTATGTCGCCATAAGTTAAATTATCATATTCAATAGTTCCTGTAGGTTGGCTAAGTACATCTCGTATTTTATGTGCAAATAGTTTAGGCAACCCATTTATGAATTTTTCTTTTCAAAATAGTTTTGTACAATCTTCCCTTAGCATTACTCTAGAGGTAAAAATATTTTTATACCATCTAAAGTCACTTAAAGTGGGGCAATTTAGATTAGTTAATTGATCATGTATTCTTGAGTGTATATTACTAGGTATTCCAATAAAATGTTTAATAATTGTGTGAATCAAGGTATTGATTTCATTAGTTATTCCCATGTTTATATCTTCATTGAAGATTGATAAATCATCTTCAGTTTTTTGAACAGCATGTTTGATTTGTAATTTATCATTTTTGGTAAGGTAGTTATCCTACCAAGATTTAAGCATTCTAGTAAAGCCAGAGGCTAGAATTTCAACAATATCAGGTTGTGTATAAGTATTGGTTTGCAAATAACTATTAGCAACCATAGACATGTGATTTAGTTTATTAAGTATTTTTTGTTCACTTAAACCATTAATATTCCATTCATATAATTTATTAGCAGAAACAGAGAATTAGGTATCTAGATTTCTTTCTTCATATTGGATATCAGGAGGAGTAGGTCTAGGATACCAGTTTCGTGTTGTAGTTGTAGGGATTGGTTTAGGGTGGACAAGTTTTTTAATATCTTGGTTAGAGAATTGTTTAGCAAGTTGATCAATACTATCTTCAGAGGAAGAAGTTTCAATAGTGGCGTCAGTTTCATTATTTTGATTAATAACAGTAATTTGCTGTTTTTCTGTTTTAATATTTTTTAATAATGTTTCAATTTGTGCAATATTAGTTTGAGGAGATTTTTGAGTAGATCTATCAGAAGGTAATTTAATTAATGATTTTTCAATAGTAGTAGAAGATGAAGCAATATTAGTAGTTTCTATTTTAGCATCTAATTTATTTTCTATTTTATATAATTATTTTTCAATAGTTTTTAAGCATTGATTAGTATAATTATTTTGTTCAACAATTTTAATAGTGTCGCTGTGATCACTATCACTTGGGACTTTGAAAGGTGTAGTTTTAATTTCAACATTATTTTTATTTAAAATAATAGTTTCAAGAGGAGGGTGACTCGTAGAAACAGTAGTTTTATCATGTAATTGCCATTTTGTTTTAGTATGATAAGTGTCTAAGTAATTAAGAAAATATATTTCTAATTTATTTTTGTGCATAAATCTTTTCCATTTATTCAGCAGATAATTTTTCTCTTCTTCAGTATGATTATTTTTAAACATATGTCTTCTTTCAGTATTCTTATTCTTGTTAAATTCTTTTAGTAAAACTTCAATATTAATTTTAAATTCTTTATTGAGGGTTAGTAGGTTTCGATCAATTTTTCGTCTTTGAGATTCAGCATATCTTGCATCTTGTTCAAATTCAGTTTGACTAGGAGATTCGGGTGTTGAACTAGATTCAGAATTAGTATAGAGAGGTTGGCTAACTTGTGAAGTGGTTTTTATTCCTTTTAATTTCAGTTTAGATTCGAATAGTTGATCCTCTTTTCTGGTAGATGTTATACTAGGAGTTTGAATATTTGGTTTATAAATCCTAAACGGTGGTAAAGGATTTCTAAGTGGTCTGTCAAAACTCATTCTAATAGTTCTTTATGCATTTAGGTGTTTTTATATGAGCATTATTAGTGCTACTTTGTATAAGCATAGTAGATCCTTTCGGACTCTTGTGTAAAGTTTTAGCATTTAAATTAGTTTTTGAGCATTTATAATATATTCTGTAGATTAAAGCAAGTGTAGGACTTCCTTCAAGCATTTCAGTAATAGTCCCACTAGTCTGGATTCCTAGTGTTAGTATTTTAAGTATGTGTGGATCATGCAAATTGACTTTTAAATCAGGGTAGTAATTAAAGTGTATAGGTCCGTCGTGTAGACTAGACTCAACAGTTCCTAGAATACTATTGTTCATATTAGTATGTCGAGCATCTCTTAGTTGTAGTAAGACAGCAGAATTTAGGCCTCGTCTGGTTAAAGGCTGGACACCAATTTGGACCAAACCTATGTGCAGGAAATTATGTCCTTTTAGTTTGTGTTTTCTGACCATTTCTTTATTAAACAAGGAGCATCTTTCAGTTTGTTTAGATATAGCATAAGTGCGTTCAACAGTTTTGATTTGTAGATCAGTATTAAAAGTAGATGGTAAAAAACTTGTTTTATATATTTCTTTATCAGGGATATTAGGTATAGACCAGTGTTCATTGAGGGGTGCTTCTAAATCATTTATCTCATGTTCTTCTTGTTTTATATATTTCTTGATTTAACATATATATATATATATATATATATATATATATATATGTATGTATGTTAAATTTGTACTATTTACTTATTCTTTTATCCTATTAGTACACTGTTTTTTTTTATTATTTTCGTGTAATGAATGATTTTGATTTCTTTTTATGAAGTGTTGCAATAATTGGATCTCGATGCGATATTTAGTTCATGAGTTTTTTCAATAGCGCTTTATTTCGTCGGATTAAGGTATGAATTTCGGATCGAGCTCTACATATATATGTGATTTATGAGTAGTTTTGATTTTTATTCGATGTTCATGCAGGGAATATGAATCAAATCGTTATTGACTCTTTATTAGAATAATTTTGATTGCGTTAATTGATCATGTTGTGAATTGGATAAATATTAGGTGTCAGATCAAGATTGGTTCTGAACTATAGAAATTCGCTAGATATTTATTGTATGTGATGATCCGTAAGTTAATTAGGTTGATCATTTAGAGTACTATTACTTGTCGAGACCAATTTATATACTAGGACCCACGAATATTGTATGTGACTTAGATTTGGGTGATGTTGATGATGTCTTATGATTTAGTGATTTTAATTTATGCTCAATATATATTTAATTGGAATCACATGATGAAATTTTATTATTTCATGTTGAGTATAACGGATGAGCATTGTGCATGCATGCATGAAAATTGAAAGTTAATTGAACGGAAGGGTTAGATGATCTCATTGTTGCGATAATAATAACCAGAATGATTTGGAGATATGGTGAATTATGGGAGATTGTGAGACTCTAATGTTCTGATATCGATGAAGGTGATTGCGAGACCCTGAGATTGTACTTTGGCTAAGGAGGATTGCGAGACTCCGATACTATGATACATATGAAGGGGATTGCGAGATCCTAAGGTTGTAATTTTGATTACGGGGGATTGCGAGATCTCGATGTTCTGATATCGATGAAGGAGATTGCGATATTTTGATATTGTAATTTGGCTAAAGAGAATTGCGAGACTCCAATACTGTGATACCAATAAAGAGGATTGTAAGACCCCGAGATTGTAATTTTAATATGGGGGATTGCGAAACCCCGGTGTGGAGATAATAATAACAAAAAGATACTCAATGTGGAAAGTTTTATGTATGACATTGCATATTCATATTTTTGCACAACATTGCATATCTCATATTTGTTTATTGTTCTTTCCATGCTGTATAAAATTATTATCATGTATGTTTATTTGTAAATTAGGGGTAAGGTCAGACTTTTCTACTGAGTGTTAATCACACATTGGAGCTACTTCTTGACCCTTAGCATTTCATGCCAAATTTTGAGGAACAGGTCGTCGAGTGGGAACATGACGCAGAAGTTCAAGCGACTGAGATGGATGAGAAAGATGTACCAGAGCCATGGTTGTACCTGTAACAGTCCGATAGTTTGATTTAGGGTGTCCCCTTAATTATTTTTAATTAATGAGATTTATAATTAACTTGAGATTTTGACTTTCGAAACAATTTAATGAAATTTCGGGTTCGTTGTTTTATTGACAATAAATAAGTGTTTTTGAGAATTGGGCCCTTATTTTAATTGTAATTTTTTTTATTCCGCTGTTTACTTAATTATTCTTTTATTATAACAGACCGTAAAAATATTGGGTGTTACAACAACTGAATCAGAAATCGAACCGAACTGGATCTAAATTAAAAAAAATTAAACTGAACCAAATCAAAATAATTTGGTTCCGCTTCAATTTGAAAAATCCTAAATCGAAATTTTTGGTTTGGTTCGAGTTTCTTCTCCAAACCAAACCGATTACACCTCTAATCCTAACTATTTTTTTTTTCCTATTTTTTCAAAAAAAATTTCTTCTCTATCAATCTATTCTGATGATAGATCTGTGTTTTCTGTTCAAAAATAATGTTTTTTGTTTTGGGCCCTTGTAACGAGAATTTGTACGAGAATCAAGCTTTTGTCTCATTCATTAGTAAAACCGAATGTATTTTCGTCTGGATATTTTGTGAAGAAGTACAAAAATAAGTTGAAAATTGAACAAATTGGAATTCGATCGGGTTGTTATTTCATGTTTATCTTTATCATTTTCTATTTTTGAAATTAATAAGTGAAAGACATAAAATAATATATAAAGAAAGAAATTACATTTAGCTAAGGTAAAACATTGTAATAAGGATAAGATAGTCAAGTTAGGTATTAATCCTTATCTTGAGGTCTCAAAACAAATATGAGATTGACTGGATACGACTCGTCCACCATATAATCTCACGTGCAAATAAACACAAAATAAGAGAAATTATTTTACTAATAGTCCTAAAACTATTTAATCTCTAAACTAATAATTATTTCACTACAATCTCATATAATTCTATCCCCCAATCAAAACCCTTTGATTCTTTTCCTTTTTCCAGCTGTGCTCCCTTAAGGGCATTTGGTCTTAAGTCTCCCGCATGTACCTTTGTTTTTTTTTTTGTAAAATAATATTGTTGGACAAATATGACCTCATTTTGTTAAGGAAATTGCAAATGCGATAATGAAACCTTTTTATTTATTTTTTATTTTTAGGTAATGATGAGGTAAGGAATAAGGACATTCAGTCAAATGGTTTCATGCATTAAAAAAAGCAATTCTATGGTACCAAGAAATTTTTTTAAAAAATATTTTCAAATTTAAAATTAAAAGTCTGATGAAAATAGTTAACCATTATCTATGATTAATTTTATTTTGTATCCCCTTCAACAGCCATATTTTTATCTATTTCATCTTTAAATTATCAATTTTGTCTGATTAGTCACTAAACAATGTAATTTTGCACCCAATTAGTCTATAATTTTGACCAAAGATTTTAAGAAAAAGTTTATTAAAGACAAATATAAATCAAATTGAATTAATTTTGTTGATTATTTCTATGTTTGGTATTTTTTTTAGAAACAAATTGTAATCTTTTTTACCTTTCTAAATTCCACAATTAATACAAAACGTGAAACATAAAAAGTTCAAATTAAATAAAAATATAAAATATAAAAACAATTAGGTCAAACCTCACCAAAATATAAAACTATAAATTTGAACACTGACAAAAAAGTACGTAACATTGAGAAGCTAGTAGTTATTAATTTGACAAAATAACATTGAGTTTAAGCACTTAACAAAATCTCACAAAATTTAAGTGACTAATTATTATCACTTAAAAACTTCATTAACTACATACCACAAAATACTCCATGATGATAATTCACTATTTAATACTACCACATCATGTAGTTCATTAAAAAAAAACGGAGATAAATTTATTTATTATGATGGTGGTGGCAGTCTCATTGGTGTTTGACGAATTTTAAAAGTAAAAATCATGGCAAAATATTATTTTAAAAAATCACTACAAAAATAAATAGTTTAAAAACAAGGGAGCATAACTGAAAGTACGTCTGTTTAAAATCAAATGTTATGATTTATATGAATTTGAAAAGCTAAACACTCAAGTAAATCTAATCTATTCATTTTAAATTATAAAAAAAAAATCTTAAAAATTTTTATACGACCATAAATTTTTTTCTTAAAAAAACCGTTTCTGAGTATTGAATATGGGCGTACATTGCTTGTTTGTGTTTCAATTTGAGATGAAAAAGTTACACTAGTTTTATTTTTATCTCCTATGTTATAAGAAGATTTTCATCTTAAAGTTTCACTCAATTTATTTTTATCTATTTCATTCTTAAACTATTAATTTGTTTTAAATAATTTCTAAATTATATATTTTTGTATTCAGTTAGTTTAATTTGTGACCGTCTGTTAAGTTAGTAACAAAAATTATAAACCATTATCTATGATTAATTTTAATTTGTATCCCTTAAACTATCATATTTTTATCTATTTCATCTTTAAATTATCAATTTTGTCTAATTAGTCCCCAAAATATGTAATTTTACACCCATCTAGTCTATAGTTTCAACCAAAAATTTTAAGAAAAAGTGTTTTAAAGATAAATATTGATGATGCCAAAAAATGGTGTGGACCTTCGCCTGACCTGTCAAGCGGCGCTTGCACACAAGTCTAATGATCGAGCGGTGGTTGGTCGACCGTGGATCATCTGACGATTAAGTTAGAATCGTGGGGAAGATAAAAGCTCATGGTGAATAAATTCAGGAAAAAATGAGTGTGTATATCTTTCATCCCTTTGTGATTATTATTACCTGAGTGAGGGGGTGAGGGTTAGGAATGATTTCTCGCTGTGATTTCAGTAATCACATGATCTGGGTTGATTCCTCTCGTGTCATCCGGAGAATGTCAGAAGATTTGGGGCGCCATTAAAGGGATCAAGGGAATTTCTCGATGGAGCACACTACAACAAAATTGGTTTATCATAACGAAATAATTTTGTTGCAAAAACTACATTTTTCGTCGCTAACTCATTAGGCGACGAAATTTTTTGGCGACAAAATATTTTGTCGCAAATAGAATATATTTGGTGACGAATTGTTTCATCGCCAATATTTACTTTTGGAGACGAAAGGTTTTGTCTCTACCCATAATCATTTCGCGAGAAATTTATTTTCGTCGTTAATAATTAGATTTGGCGACGAATTTTTTTGTCGCTAAACTGATTTCAAATACAAAAAATTACACTCACAACACCATTTTCTTTCCTTCCCAAGTTTCGAACCTCAGACCTTCCACCCAACCAACACCTTATGCACACCCCCACTAACCACTGCA
>JABCMJ010000864.1:0-14645 GCA_014822125.1 Arbutus unedo
GTTCCCTTTATTTATGTTTTATGAAAAATTAGGGCGAGACAACTTGGTATCTTAGCCATTTGAGAACGAATATCTCCGATGGCTTGTGTACTCTGCTCATTAATATTTGCTTGCCCTTCCATAAATTTGGACAACAGATCCTCAAGATTCCGCTTTGGAGGCGGTTGGTAAGTATTGGGACTCACAGAAGGTCCCTGAGGAGCATAGGCTGAGGGGCATTGGGCGGATACCGAGGTGGTCCTTGCCCCTGTGGTGCAGCAAAATTTTGATTTGGGCCCTGAAATTGATTTTGAAAATTTTGTGGCCCTTGGGTCGAATATCCCGGTGGACCAGCAGTGGGCCCAACAGGCTCATTATTTCTCCAGCTGAAGTTCGGGTGGTTCCTCCACCCTGGATAGTATGCAGCATTGTTAGGCTTTTGTCCTTGATTTAGGGCATTAACCATGTAATACCTCTTTGAAAGTAGGTATAGTGGGGTACTCTTGAGTAGGATGCCCTGGTATCTCGCAGATCACATACAACTCACTTTGCCGAGGGACAAAAGAGACCTCATTGACCTTATGAATTTCCAAGTTATCTATTTTTCTAGCCAGTAGGTCAAGCTTTCTGTTGAGATCATCCTCTTCCCTCAATACATATTTTCCAAGGGCAGTTTGGACAGATGAAGACTGTTTATAAGTGCGATCATGCGGATCAGTGTAATCCCATGATTTGTTGGTTGATGCCAATTCATCCAGATAATCTAATGCATCAGCTGGTTGCTTATTAAGGAAATCGGCATTACACATCATGTTTATGAACTGGCGATTGCGTGCAGAGATATTTTCGTAAAAGAAAGCAACCAATTGCCAGTCATCATAACCGTGATGTGGAATGGCTAACAAATATTCCTTAAACCGTTCCCAACATTCACAAAAAGTCTCATTGGGTCTCTCAGAAAAGTTTTGAATTTGTTTCTTTAAAGCAGTGGTTCGATGCATTGGGAAAAAACGTTTAAGATATTCAGCTTGCATCGAAACCCAATCCGGCACAGTATTTGCCTTTAAAGTGGTAAGCCAACTTTTGGCTTTGTCTTTCAGGGAAAATGGAAACAGTCTCATCCTAGCCATTTCAACTTGCCCTGCATTGTTAGTAAAAGTACTAACTACCTCTTCAAAGTCACGGATATGGTGATAAGGATTTTCAGAGTCCATTCCGTGAAACGTGGGAAGCATAGGCAACATGTTCGGCTTAACGTGAAAAATATTATTAATTGGCACATTCTCCGAAAAATTAAAGTAAGAAGGAGCGGTGGTGCGAGTCGGGTGTAAATACTTCTGCATGGTTCGTGGTGGTGGTGGTAGTGCTGGAACATCATCGGCCCCATTGTTGGCAGCTATCACGTTATTAGGGAGGTTTTTAGTTCTAACAAGTCAATTCGTGTGGTCGTGAGTGTAAATACTCATACACAAAATCACTCCCTAATAAGGAAATAAAACAAGAAAAGAAAAAAATAACAACTACAAGTTACGTACCTTGCCTTGGCTGTTCCCCGGCAACGGCGCCAAAAATATGATCGACCGACAAAAGTGTCGCTGATGCGCCGGCCAAATCAGTATTTTAATATTGAAAATGATCTTTGCCTCAAAAGTATAGAAACCAGTATAGTCGGCAAGATAGAGTATCGATCCACGAAGAACAGTAGAAAGGTGGATTACGAAGCTTATAGTTATAGCGTTCCGGATGCTAACCTTCAATTTGTTTGGTTGATTTAATATCTAAAGCTGCAATTTAAACTAAGGCTAGATCCGTGGAATCCTTCCATCCTTGATTTTAGGTAATAACATCTTCCCTTTTATAAATCAATCAAGATTCTCTGACCTGAATTCTTAATTCATGCATTGAGGATATCACATGCTTTGAATGATTTAAACAAACTACAAGTAAACATCGTATGCTTGAACTCACCTTTTTATCCAAGTATTGTAAAAACTCTTTCAATCAACGTTCACTGTCAATCTGATCTCCTATAGTTAGATAATCATAAATCTCAGTAACTTATCATCAAGTGCAAAGTAGCTTTTAAACTATAATTCTCATGGTCTAATCATGGCCATTTTCCTATTACTTGACCTCATGATTTAATCGAAAGTTTCGGAACCTCGGGTTTGCTAAAAAAATCCCCCTAAAGTCCCTCTTATCCTTACATATGATATTCATCAAAAACCAAATGAAATTCCATTATGGTCTGCATCCAGTCGACCGGACAACAAGGGTGGTCAACCGGGGACTGATCAGCGACAACTGAAGGTCAATGTTATTAGTTATTAAGGGTCTCGGGATCTTGTGTCCACTAATTATGGTTCCCTAAAATACCTCTTATTATAATAAACCGGACAACAAGGGTGGTCAACCGGGGACTGATCAGCGACAACTGAAGGTCAATGTTATTAGTTATTAAGGGTCTCGGGATCTTGTGTCCACTAATTATGGTTCCCCAAAATGCCTCTTATTATAATAAACTAGGAATTTAAGTCATTAGATGAGTTAAACATCGAAAACCAAGTAAAATTTCCATTCTGTCTATCTGCCGGTTGACCGGCTATAGGGCGGTTGACCCGGGGGGATGGTTGACTGGTCGACCGGTCACTACTCAGTGACGAACCAGATCTCAATTTTCTCCATTTTTGATTCTATAAACGCTAATGGTACCTCAATAACCCCCAAAATAGTTGAAATCATCATTCTAGGGTTCTAATTCAGTAGAATAAAAACTGAATTTATACCTTTCATTGCTCAAGCTCAACTTCCAAACTTCACAATGGTTGGCTATGGCTTTCTCCTCTTTCTGCTTTTGTCCTTCCTTTTCAATGGTACTGCTTCTCTCTTACCCTTGTTTCATTTCACAGACCATCTCTCTGTCTCTCTATCAGTAGCCAAATAACTTAACATAAAATGGGATTTGTGAGGAGCAGATTGTTAGAAGAGTTGGGTAATTGACACCTCAACTATGAGGTGTCCTCCCAATATCCCCCTATTGCTGCCACTTCCTTCATGCACAACCCAAAATTTCCAATGGTTGACAGATAATCCACCAAGGTAAATGATCTAGTGTAGGCACTTTTTTAATATCTATGCTATAACCTAGGTTTAATTACATCATAGGTCCCTCAAATTAGTACTAATCTAAAAAGCTAAACTAAATTATAATAATTCTCAATTAAGTCCCTCAATCTACAATTAATTTTCGACTTGTACTCTTATCAATCCATTAATCAAAATTTAAATTCTTAATCTTTCAAATTACGAGTCGGGTCCTTATAATGACTTTGTGTAATTTGACGATTCAGTCGACATTATCAACTCGAATAGTTGATGCCCAACAATATGATGAGAAAAAAAATGAGTTACGCAAGAGATTCTTTAGTGACAATGTACAAGATGGATGGATGGTTCACGCTGACCGGAGTTTACGTTTCCAAAGGAAGTTGTTTGTACCTGCGTCGTGTCAAGGAGTGATTTTGCGAGAGTTTCACCATTCACCGTTAGTCGTTCATCCTGGAGGGATGAAGACGTATCATGATTTGCGTCAATGTTGTGATTTTTGTATCAAAATGTCTTATGCGCCAACAAGTCAAAGACGAACATCAGCGACTTGCGGGAGAGTTGCAACTTTTGGCCGTAGCCAAATGAAAATGGGAGAATATTATGATGGATTTTTTTGGGATTGCCGAGGTCGCCGAGGGGACATGACGCTATTGGGTGATTGTGGATTGTTTGATCAAGACTGCTCACTTTCTAACGATCCTAGTGACCGATTCTGCTGAGAAGTTTAGTCGTTTGTATATTCGTGAGATTATTCATCTTCATAGGATTCTCGTATCCATTGTATCCAATCGAGATCCACGGTTTATCGCACATTTTTGGCAGAGCTTGCAAGCAACACTTGGTACCAATTTTTGTTTAGCACTGCTTATCACCTTTAGACAGATGGGCAATCCGACCGAACAATACAAATTTTGGAAGATATGCTTCTGACTTGTGTCATGGATTTTCAGGGTGGTTGGGAGGATCATTTACTGCTTGTCGAGTTCGCATACAATAATAGCTACCAATCGAGTATCAAGATGGTATGGTATGAGGCCTTGTATGGAAGACCGTGTAGATCACCCGTATGTTGGACTGAATTGGGAGAAACGACTATTGTGGGACCAGATGTGATTGGAGAGGTTACCGAGAGTATGCAAGTGATTCGCCGACAACTATTATCTGCCCAAGAGAAGACAACTGATCAAATCAAGGTGATTCGTCAGAGACTGGTAACAGCACAAAGTAGAGAGAATAACTATGCCAATTGTCATCATTGACCATTATTATTTGAGGTGGGGGACCATGTGTTTTTGAAAGTGTCACTGAGATTAGGTTTATCACATTTTGGGTGTAAGAGTAAGCTTTCACCGCGTTATATCAGGCCGTTTGACATTATGAAGAAGATTGGGATGGTCGCGTATCGTTTGGCGTTACCGCTGAAGCTATCGGGTGTTCATGATGTATTTCATGTGTCGATATTGAGGAAGTACAAGCTGGATCCGTCACACGTGCTGGAATGGTCAGAACTTGAGTCAGAGGCCGATGCATCTTCTGGAGAGAAATCGATATGTATCCTAGATTCGAGTGAACAAGTGTTGCGGGGTAAAATTATACCCTTGGTTTAGATTTTGTGGAGCAATTAAGGCAAGGAAGAGTCAACCTAGGAAAGAAAGGATGAAGTTCGGAAGAAATACTCACATTTGTTTAAGTCTTGATTATTGTCATTTTATTCGAACTTGACAAGTTGTTGACTTGTTGGATTTTAGTTTGACATTGTTGATGCATTACTTGTTTTGGGTATTGTTTATTTAATTTCAAGGACAAAATTTCTTTAAGGAGGAGAAGATGTAGAGATCCAAAAAAAAAAATTTGTTTTAATTTTAATGTTTGGAGAATTATTAAGTATTGTATTTATGCATGATGCCGTGATATGGAGCCAGTGTGTTATGGAAGGATAGTCATGGGACTTGAGGTTAACATATTTGCTATGTGGCGGGAGGTAAGTGTAATATAGGGGTTGGGATATGTTTATATCAAAGATTTGTTCTTTCCAAATCAAAAGCACAAAATGTTCATTTCTCTCTCTCTCTCTACGGTTACTCCCTTTCAAACCCTCCACTAAAATTTCTTACTCCAAGTTTCGATTCTTTCAAGAACATTTCGTAACTCGTTGATCTTTGAAGCTATTTGGCGTGTTTGCTTGGAGGAGTTTCGTTTCAAGATTTTTCAACATTTGGAGCTAGAGCTTTTTATTTGGGCTTAGATCCTGCTTCTTGATGGTTGAGGTAGGGATATCTCGTCTCCTTTGGGTGTTTATGACTATTTTTTAACCTCATTTCATGCCTTGATCATCCTTTGGAAAGTTGGATTTTAAATCTCAAAATCTGCAAATGTCTCGAAAAATTGTCTTCTGTACCTGACTAACCAGATGGTCTATTTTTGGATCAATCAAATGAGTTAGCTTGCTGTATCTCATTTTTTCTAAAATTTTGTATCTCATCTGGATCGCCCATTTTTGCCCATCCGAATGAACTTGTTTGCAGTATTTCTTTTGTTTTTGAAATTTTGTATCTCATTCGAATGACCTATTTTGCTCTATCCAAATGACCTTGCCTGTAGCATTTTGCCTTTACTTTAAGAACCCATCCGGATGGCCTGTTTTGCCCCATTCGGATGACTTGAGATGCTTGATGAGATTTCTTCTAGACTTTAATTCTTGATCTTTCATTATGATTATAGGATCAAATGAACTTGTTGAAATAATGTAATGGATGGATAATTGAATCTAAATAAGTAACGAATGTTGACACATGACCAATACGGGAACATTGCTAGCATCCTTCAGGAGCGTGCTAGGGGTTAATACTACGTTACTAGTTTTCTTCAGGAGTGTGCTAGGAGATGATCTTCCGTTACTAGCTTCCTTCAAGAGTATGCTAGGAGATAATCTTACTTTACTAGCGTCCTTTGGGAGTGTGCTAGGAAATGACATGATATTACTAGCGCCTCTGGGAGTGTGCTAGAAGATACAATTGAGCACATGATTTCGACATGACACAAGATAAACGAGTACTAGAATGGAAGAATGGTTTACTTAGCTAATGAGTTAGATTTGTTAAATTGACGAATATGTTCTTCTTGATTATCTATGTACTCTAATTATGGAATTCCCTTATTATCCTTGATGCACATGTCATATGCCACCTCATTCATATTCATTGACATTCTATAAATTTTCCTAATGGGCTTTTTAGCTCAATTCTTTTTTCCTTTTAGGTAATGATTTGGAACGTTAGCATGGGATTCTTGACATATTTGAAGTGATGCATTCATTTTGGAAGTTCATACGAATAAGTTACTCTACATCTTTATAAAATATTATTTTTGGGAAGATGTGTTGTAATTTCTGTTATCTATTCTTTTTTACCTAAAAGGGAAATGTTTAAGCTCCTACTATGATCTTGATGTATATTGGGCCGGATATTGTCCTTTTGTGTACTCTTTTCAAACTTTAAACTTAGTGATACATCATGAATGAATGGTTTGGATTTACTTATGAGTTTTGTGAGGCTTTTACCAATATTTTGTATTAGTCTATTTTAATTAAAATTGAGGGTGTGACAACTTTTTCCTAACTCTTGGAATAAAGGCTCACATGTTACATTCATTCGAACTTGATTTTCTTCAAAGTTATAAGATTTGTCACTGGTGCAATCAACCATGCAAAATTTTCAACATAGTGTCATTAACATCTTTCCAATCTCAAACGATTACAAATCTCAAATGCACTCTTAGGTCAATCCTAAGTCAACTCAACAATAATCTAGAACAAATTCACTACAACTCCATCCCTTAACACTACACGTCTAAGAACTTCACCTCCAAGAACCGAAACTCTCACTTAGAATATTCGGCATACAAGTTATTATCCCATAGAAACTACAACCCCTCGTCTAATAATTTCCTAGAGCTGCACCTCTACTTCCTTCAACTTTTGTTGGAACAAGTTGATAAGGAGTCACAAGGACAGAAGGAATCATTGGCACAAGGTCGATCACAACTCCACCTCTCACTGAGGAGGTCCCACTATATCCTCCGATAAAAATGTCCAAAAAGTCACATAGTATAAGTGGTATAAACATCCTAACTCTAACCAGCTTTATCTTCCAAAATACGACAAAAGGTGACCAACATCTTCACTATCCCACAACTCGTAAACAACAGTATTGACACCACCACTATCACCCCCTCACTTGACACTTCATGTCCCAAAAATTTTACCTTGGAAAGCCAAAAGTTGCACTTAGAATATTTAACGTAGAGGAAATTCTCCCTCAAAATTTGTAGTATGATCCTTGAGGGCTTCTCATGCTTTTCCTCTATCGGTAAATAAATCAGTATATCATCCACAAACACGACGATAAACTGGTCCTAGAATTCATTGCAGATCATGTTCATTAATCCCCATAAAAGTAGCATGTGCGTTGGTCAAACCAAACGGCATCACAATAAATTCATAGTGACCATACTGCGTTTGAAATGTTGTCTTGGCTATGTCCTCCTCCCTGATCTTGAATTAATATAACCCATTGAACTTTGATGTAAAGACCCGATATATTCAATTTGAGCAAATAAATATTTTACGATATTTTGGTAATTTAATTATTATTGCATGTTATTTATTCTGTATATGTACATAATATATGTATATGTATATATACATACCACTACACAAATACATATATACATAGATCGGATATAAAAATCATCATTAGTTTCTCGTAACCCCCCCTTCCCCCTCTCACGTCATCCCTTTCCCTCCCGCTGCAGATCTCCTCTCCCGTCAACCTCTGCTCCTATCCCTCACCTCTGCTATCCCTCTCCTACACTCTTTAACCCTCCCCTCTCCCCTCTCCCATCACCAAACACTTTTCCCACCCTCCTCTGCACCTGTTATTTCCCCCCGTTTCCTCCCAACCACTCATCCTCCTACTCCCTCCCTACAAAAACTCTCTTCCTCTATTCCATTATTTTCGGGCATCCATGGAGCTTCACGAAGCTCCAATGGTTTCAAAACTAGAGTTCCATTGAAGAAAATGACTTCTCTACTAATAGAGATTTCTTTTATACCAGTACAATGGACTACTGCCTTAGTAAAAATTTCACTTCTACTGGTAGAACATTTGTTCTCTACTAGTACAACTCACTTCTATATTCTAGTTTATCATGCCTCCATTGGTAAAGCCACTTTAAGCTTCCATTAGTACATCTTGGAACTATTTTATTGGATCAATTATGCTTCTAACGGTACAACTTAAATATATTTTCATATATTTTAGACCATCACTTGAATTTTGTAATTTCATGGTGAACCCTAAACTATTGTTAATAATGGATTAAGCCATAATAGGATCTTCGTGATCCAAATCTATTGTTAAAATTTAATACTCGAAACTCGTTACTCCATAATCATTAACTTGGACTTTAAACCGTGTCGTTAACCTATAATAAGTGTCAATGTTATGCCTTATATTTAGGATGTCTTAGGCCAAGTTATGACTTCAAACGACCCAATATCTTGAGTCAAACTGATGTCTTGAGCCGAACTACATCTTAAACATTGTCAAGTCTTGAGCCAAGTTATGTTCTTAAGCCGTGTTGTGTCTGCTTTCATTAAGTCTAGTTGTAGTCATCAAAAGTTTAGAAAGTCTTTGGTGTTCTGACATGAAGAATGGAAAACATACAGTTTGGAACATAATGATTAGGCACAATGCAAACGCAAATTAGCAGTTGAAAATGTAGGGATTGGGAATACAATGATTTGGGAACATAGAGATTGAGATCATAATAAAAGAAAACATCATGAATATAATGACATAATGGTATTAATGACTTATCAAATGATGTGATAGTTAGCACGGGCATTGATTGGTAGTGTTGACATAACGTTTCACTAGTTAACGGTCCTATATTGGTAAGCTTGATGTCTGGATGACGTGGTAATTAGCATGGTTATAGATTTATGTTTTGGATACAATTGATCGTTGGTTGACAATTTATATTGACATGGGACTTATGAAAATTAACGATGTGACACGTCATAGTATTTAATCTTGATCTCATTTACATTTTGTACTTATGTCTTCTTGTTGTCCTTAACTATGCATTTTCACACTTGTCATCTACTAGAATTGGGGTAAATGATAGGAATGTTTACTGAGTTCATAGCTCATGGTGCTACGTTTTGCCCATGAAATTTCACTCCGGGTACCAAAGAAGAGAACGAAGATGTGAGTTATCTGGCTGACAACAACGCAGTCGACGAGGACTTCACAAAATCTTGGTTCACATAGTTTTGTGCTTTGCATTTTCATTTTGAAAGTCTTTGATTTTGTAAACTACTTTTTTATAGACTTTACTTTCGTATTGAATATTTTGTTACTTGAACTTGTACTTTACCATTGTGGAATGGAATGATCAAAACTTGAGTTTTTGAAAAAAATCATTTTATTAATGTCTTTAAAAATCGGGGCATTACATTTGAATATCATTTGCTATACGACAAATTCAACTATGTAAGAATTCTTGATATTAAAATCACAACAAGTACAAAATCTTCACCTCCAATAAAAAACCAAATCGCATCATAATATGCCACCCTGTTGCATGTCGTCGTGTCTCTAATTCATAATTTGCTAAGAATCACCAAAGTCGGATCTGTAATGATCCGGATTTTCTAGATTAGTATTAATATTACTTTTTATTGAATTTATTTATTTTACTATTTTTTTTTTAAATAATCAATTTTAAGCGGCTAATTTGTTTCGGTTTAATTGATATTTTTATTCTGGGTCGTCCAGGTTCATTGAATGTTGGGAGAGAGAATGGTAACTAATCGTTTTCGTAGGAATCCAAAAATATATATATTTTCTATCTTTCTAAAAGATTCAATTTGGTTAGATTTTTATACGAATTAGTAGTAGCCTAACTTATATTATACACTTTTGATTCATATCCTAATTGGGCACAGATCTCTTGGCCTATTTATACAGCCCTATTCGACCCTTTGCTCATTTTCGGTCATCCAAACTTTATTGCACGCGTATTGATTTTTGCGAGGTATCGCGAAGCCTTAGAGTTTGCATTTTTTTTTTTTGAGTTCCACGATTTTTTTTGGAGTTCCATGCGCGGCTTTTTCTTCTTTTCTCTTCCCTTCTTCTCTTTCTTTTCTGCTGCAGTGCGCTCTCTCTCTCTCTCTCTCTCTCCCCCCTTTCCCCTCTCACCGTCGCCCCTTCTCTCTCTCCTCCATCGTGCATCACTCCCTCCCTCTCTAGCTGTCGGCCATATGGCCCAACCCTCCACTATTTTATTTTATTTTATTATTTTAGTTATTATTTATTATACTGTCTTTTAAATATTTTAATGTATGATTTTGCTTGTTATTTGATGGTGTTGCGTTAATCGGATCTCGGTGAGGTGAGCATCGTTCGTCTTTTGAAGTTTTCGGTAGCGCTTTATTTCTTCGGATCGAGGTAGGAATTTCGAACCGAGCGCTACATATATATGTGATTTATGAGTAGTTTTGATTTTTATTCGATGTTCGGGTAGGTGATATGAATCAAATCGTTATTAACTAATTATTAGAATAATTATGTGTATTTGATTGCGTTAACTGACCATATTGTGCATTGGATAAATATTAGGTGTTAGGTCAAGATTGGATCTAAACTATAAAAATTCACTAGATATTTATTGTATGTGATGATTCGTAAGTTAATTGGGCAAATCATTTAGAGGACTATTACTTGTTGAGACCAATTTGTATATTAGGGCCCACGAACGTTGTATGTAACTTAGATTCGATCGATGTGGATGTTGTTGTATGGTTTATTGCAATTTAATTTATGCTCGATGCATATTTAATTGGAATCACAAGATGTAATTTTATGACGGATGAGCATTGTGCATGCATGCATGAAAATTGAAAGTTAATTGAATGGTAGGGTTAGATGATCTCATCGATGTTGTGATATCGATGAAGGGGATTGCGAGACCCTGATATTGTAATTTTGGTTAAGAGGGATTGCGAGACCTCGATACTCGATGCTGCGATACCAATGAAGGGGATTGCGAGACCCTGAGGTTGTAATTTGGCTAAGGAGGATTGCGAGACTCCAATGTTGCGATACCAATGAAAGAGATTGTGAGAGCTTGAGGTTGTAACTTGATATGAGGGATTGCGAGATCTCGGTGTGGAGATAATAATAATAAAAAGATACTCAATACGGAAAACCATATTCATATTTATGTACAATATTGCATATTTCATGTTTGTTTATTATTCTTTGCATGCTGTATAGAAGGATTACCATGTATGTTTATTTGTAAGTTAGGGGTAATGTTAGATTTTTCTACTGAGTGTTAATTACTCATTTGGAGCTACTTCTTGACCTTTGGCATTGCATGCCAGGTTTTGAGGAACATGTTGGGGGGGGGGGGGGAATATGACTCGGAAGTTCAAGAGACTGAGATAGATGAGAAGGACGTACCAAAGCCTTGGCTGTATCAGTAACAGTTCGATGATTTGATCAAAGGTATCCCCTTAGTTGTTTTCATTAATGAGATTTATGACTTTGGGATTTGAGTTTCGAAACAATTTAATGAACTAAGTTTTGAGTCGGTTATTTTGCCATAAATTAATAAATTATTGAGAATTAGACTCTTATTTTTAATTAAAATTTTTATTCCGCTGCGTAAATAATTAATATTTTATTATAACATACCGTAAAATTTCAAGGCCTTAATCCACCTTGGTTCACCAAAGTCAGATCTTAATCCACCCAACCAAGGGCAGAACTAGGACAGGGTTTGGTGGGCATAGTCAAGGTGCCCAAATTATTATTATTTTTTGTATGTAAATTTTACTCCAAGTTGTTTTAGCCCACCAAATTATTTGTACCAATTATTTATAGTCCAATTCATTTATAGTTGGTTCAAAATGCAATCCAACCCAAGTCTACTGACCTCAATCATTAAAAAAAGGTCCAATCAAAATTTTGAGCCCAACAGCAAGATTTAAAGAAAAAAACTATAAAAATTTGATAAAAAAAGCAACAAGAGTGCTACATACACATTACTTTTGCGCATCACTTAAAACTATGTCGTTTTGTGTTGAGAAAGACCCAAATATATTTTGAGCGATGTGGACAAAAAATAAATATAGTTTTTTTCTCAACACAAAATGGCGTAGTTTTGAATAATGTGTAAAAATAATGTGCAAAAGTGATGTGTTTGTAGCATTTTTCAAAAAGCAAACGTTCATATGAGAAAAGGGTTTCTTAGATATTCAAATCAGAAAAGGCCAAAGGGTTTCCTCTCCTTGCCTCCTTCTGTCCTCCCTAATATTTGGTATATATATATATATATATATATATATATATACTAGCAGTTGGTGCCCACGCATTGCGTGGACGTGTGGGCTTAGACTCATGTATGTACTTGATTACGTGTGGACTTAGACGAAAATATATACTTAATGATGCGTAGGATTGAAAATACTCAAGATGAAATTAAAAAATCGCTCCTTATTCGGTCTTCACCAAGATGAGTTTCGACTGAGAGATTGGTTGAATGATGGAGCCGTTGAACGTTGATAACCATGGGATGAAACTTAGATAACCGTTTGAACATGTGTAACTAAAATTTACAGTGATACACACTTTACAGTTTTTTTGCCAGGGAAAAACTTGAAGAATAAAAGCAATGAAATATGTAATACTTTTTTATTTTTGGTTGTTGAACAAAATATGTTGAGAGAGGATATTAAGTCTGCATAATTCAATCACCCAAAATAGGAGGGTGAGATTCTGATTGAGTGAATACCAAGAGGGAAAAGATTTGAACAGCAAGAAAATGAATTAAAACAGTAGGTATTATTTTTCAGCGGAACAACACTTCAAGTAATAAATAAAAAGGAAACTCTAAACAAACTGAGAGAGAGTGCAAGAGTCATAAACACGACAGTCGTATGGGCAGAGGATTGGTTAGGACCGCATTCTAACTAAACATGTATGCGAAAGGTGAAGAAAATAATAAAATGAGAGAGAGAGAGAGAGAGAGCGATAGAAATCCTCCCTTAAAGCCACATCTCTTTCACCTCCATTAAAGCCACAAAATTTTATTGTCCTTTCCCTTCGTTTTTAGTCCCCTTTCCTTTCCATATCTCAATCCCCATAATATTTGCGAAATCCTTGTTTCGTTTTCTTCCATCTCAATTTGTTGGAGGAATGACTGTGAGATTCAGTTAATACTTTCCCAACAAAATCACCAACTGCCATACATGGACATTGATGTAGGTATGTAACTTGTAACACTCCATGTAAACCACTGACCCAATAACTTACTGTTGTCCAACCGTGTGGCCCAAAATATTTAAGCCCAAATTGTTAGTAGTAGTTTACATGGTTCCTTATATACCCAGGAGCACCCATGTAGACTTTCGATGTGGGACGGGATATCACAATCTCCCCACCTTTAAGATCTTGCGCCCTCGTAAGGGTTGAACACTAGAGTCACCACAGCCTAACCCCTGGGTCTATTCCCTAGTGACTAAACAAAGTTCCGATCTCATACTCGATCGTGCACATAAGTGGCTCTGATATCATTTGTAACGCTCCATATAAACTACTGACCCAACAACTTGCTGGAGCCCAACCATGTGGCCTAAAATGCTTAAGCCTAAACTGTTAGTAGTAGTTTACATAGTTCCTTATATACCCAGGAGCACCCATGTAGACTTTCGATGTGGGACGAGACATCACAATCTTCCCACCTTTAAGACCTTACGTCCTCGCAAGGGTTGAACACTAGAGTCACCACGGCCTAACCTTTGGGTCTATTCTTTAGTGACCAAACAAAATTCTGACCCCACACTTGATCGTGTACATGGGTCGCTCTGATACCATTTGTGACGCCCCATGTAAACCACTGACCCAAGAACTTGCTGGAGCCCAACCATATGGCCCAAAATGCTTAAGCCCAAGTTATTTTTAGAATAGTATTTTTACGTAAATATCTCTATAGTTATTAGGATGGAAGAAGATTTGTAAAGGATTCTTTTGGAAATTACAATTGTGAGCCAGTTTCATATTTTTGTTCACACCAACTTGGGTGTTGCCTTTATATAATAGTGTGTCTATATGTAAGGGCTGACTCTATGAACCAATACTTTTTTAGGCCAGTATTAGACCAACATCTAAAGTCTTCATTCCTAATTAAATTTTGAATATCCTAACCATTTAATGTGTTTAAAATATGTTTTTAAGGGTTCCCGCGAGAAATCAGTGCAAAATATTATCGCAAAGGGCTTGATCTAAGCAGTGGTTCATAAAACAATTTCTGTCAGTATTTTGAACCACTGTTTGGATAAAGTATTTTTTTGGTAATATTTTGAGCTGATTTCTCGCAGGTATCCTTAAAAATATGTTTTAAACACATTGAACAGTTCGAATTATTAAAATATGTTGATCTAATATTGATTATCATACTCGATCGTGCACATAAGTGGCTCTGATATC